>LPNX011046304.1:0-20955 GCA_001517045.1 Pseudotsuga menziesii
TAATTGACATCAGTGGAGCATTAATTACCATCATCCCAGTCACACCCACGCCTACCTACAGTCAAGGAGGCTAACTTAGCCTTCTCCTACAGTCAAGGAGGCTAATTGGAGCACTCTCGCAGTGATCTGTGTGACATGAATGCACCTAATTGCTAACTGGTAGTTCAACCAGTCAGTTACAGTCAGTTAAGGTGCCTCCAGTCATTAAATATATTATTTTATGATGATTTAATGATGATTTATTATTATTTAATGATCTGGATTCAACAAGGTGCCTCCACCAACTTCTGATGGTCAGTTCAGCTTCAGTTAACCTCATCGAGGTTCATTGGAGTCATGGAGCACTCGCACTTAATGGTTGGATTGCTATGACATGTGTTTGATCTCCTTCAGTTGAGATTCAGTCATTTATTGCACTCCGACTTCAGTTAGGGTTTGGTGAGTCAATTAGGGTTTTGGTCAAGTGGTTAACTGAGTGAGATTGAATGGTTGAGAGTCATTTAAGCTATACTCACTCATTGAATTTGAATTGTCTCCTTAGGTATTCAAATTCTTCATGGAGTTAAGCCATTGCTCAACATTGGAATTGTAACCCATTATTGTTTATTAAATATACAGAGAGGAAACAATTTATGGTTCTGATTATTTCCAATTCATGAGTATTTGTTAATTATTCTTTGATGATTTTGATTCCTAGTTCCTAGATCATGTGCAAGAATTAATATGGTATCAGCCTAGATCATGTGCAAGAATTAATAAGTTTGTTTAAATATCTATCTTACCATGGCCCTGGTTCTCAGAAAAACTCCTTGAAGAAGAAGATATAGGTCTCCCAAAAGAAGGATTTTTGGTCAAATTAGTCAGAATTGCTCTAGGGAAATAGCTGTCATAATTTGTGGGTTGAAGAAAATAACTGCACGACCTAGTCATCCTGTAGGTGTATGTTTTTTCTACCTGACCATGTTCTCACATTGGTTTGATAATGCTTGAGGAAGAAGATATGGATCTGCCAAAACAGGGTTTCAGGATGTCTTGCACCAAAGTTTAGTAAACTGCCCACCTAGGGAAAATGAAGATGAGGCTGGGAGTGAGAACAACATAGGTGTGCTCAGTAAGGTGTTATACATCATCTAGGAGCATTAGTTCAGGTTTTAAGTTTTGGACAAATTGTCTACGTATGGAATTATTGGTAAAATCTACGTAAGTGGACTCAAGGAAATGCACGCCACCTCTCATAAGATGATGAGAAAAATTATCGGAAAATGATAGGCTATTTTATGTTGTTTGATGCATCTAAACATGGTTTCATATTTCCCAAAGAGACTCTATGGAGGAAGATATCAATCTTCCAAAAGTGGCTCCCATCTTCATTTGCACTATCGCAGCAAAATGCCCGCCAAGGTTAGATGATGAGGTTGTAGGAGAGAATATTGGCATGGTTGAGTCAATATGATTTTCCTCACATTTTGGATGTCTCACTCTCCAAGTTTGATGAAAAAAATAAAATCACCTTGGTGACTTAGGGTTTGAAGAGATTTTTCTAAGTGTTAATATGCAGTTTGGAAGACCACTTTGAAATGCATGCCAGATGTTGTCTGTATGTCAATAGATTCATCAATTGGCATGGATTTGTTCTTTGTTGAAATGGTTATCCATCCATACTTTCAGGCTGACTTACAATGGTCACATATGCAAAATATCAATCTGCCAAAAGTAGGAAAAATACTAGTTTGACTACTTTTTCATACTTAGGTCAATTTCCAAAGTTGCACAAAGTTGCCACTTTTTTGCAGAATGATGTCATATTACAACATTGACTTCTTGATAGCACCAAAACACCATTATGTGTCTTTCCAGCATCACCATACATGCCACATCATCATACTTGCCATGTCATTACGTCCTTTGCCATTCCTTTGTTTTTCATTGAGTTTACCCTGCCATCATGTGTTTGGTTATCCTTTTGTCATTCATTGAACTCCTTTGACATCAATGAAAATCACATTCAACTTGTATCATATACTATATAAATCTTTGTTTTTTTTAGTGAATTATGTTCAGCGCGATATGTACCTATATTTATTAATTAGTGTTAATTTGATATTTTTGATGTTTCATGAACGACGTTAAGGAACAAATGGGATTCCATGAGGAATGAAAATTTACCCGATGCAATTGAGTAGGTTGCCATAATACTAGCACCTAAAAAATAGTTTATTTGTTTGATACAATTCATATCAGGAAGCACATAACAGAATTGTTATGGCAAATATTAGATGGAAGGACTGACAAAGAAAGAATTGGAAAGATTTGTAGCGACATCCAAGAAGCTAATCACACATTGCAAAGTGTGATCATTAATTATAATGGTGATGTATTTCAATAGAATATTAGTCTTCCTTGGTGCTTGAAGGAGAAACAGAGCAATATTGTAAAAGAGGTTATCAGAAAAATCAGGTTTCCAACCGGGTTTTCGTCTAGTATAAAGAATATCTTGACGAAAAAGGGTGATTTTGGTGGGGTTAAAACACATGAATGACATACATTCATTAAGGTAATTGTGAGTTTTTAATATATTTCCTTATTGGTATGCACTATTTTATTAATTTTATTCTCTTATTTGGAAATAAATAATAATTATGTGTTTTTTGATACAGTATGTTCTACCTTTATCTCTACTAGACGACTTTGACAACAACATAAAACAAATTATTTATGTTCTTGGAAAATACATGAGGCAAGCAATTAATGTTTTATATGGAAAACATACTTGGTCCATGATTTGCAGTGGAACTTATTGGGGTGATTCCATGAAGATGTGTAACACTTTTTGGCCAAATTTGGCAATGAAAACCTAATTTTTTACTCATGTGCTAGATAGAAGCCCTCAAAACGCATAAATGCCATGTGAATTTTGACTTGAAGTAAAAAAACAAATTGTAGAATATTATGTCGGCTTCATAGTGATATTTTTAAAAAAATATTCCAATGTCATTTAATGTGTGAATTTTTGCATTTAATGAACTGTGTGACCTTAAAAATTTGAAGAAGCTAATAAGTGGCTCGTGTCCACGTAGAGTAATTCAATCTTGCATTAATAATTTAAAATAAATAAATATATGAGCATGATCTACATAAAATGCAGTGTGATGTGCATATTTTTTTGTTAATTTTTTTCGCATTATACAATTATTTATTATTTTTCGAAAGTGACCACATTCGATTTCAGCATCGTTTTAAACACATATTTGTCCACGTAAAGGAATTTTTTCTATTTTTTCAAAAATTGAAAAACCAAAGATACCCTTTTGAAGATGACACGTCGATATGTGATGTGTGCATTTTTAAGAATTTTTTGGCTGTGTATTTTTAACTCTGTGGATTTTTCTTTGAGCTGCTTCGTAGTTGCAGTGTGGTTTTCTAAGTATAAGTTTTAGAAGTAATTAAAAAATAAATTTCATATGAATGCCAAAATGCGTGTATGATACCTCAATGGATAGAGGATTCGTTGGTGAATTTATCGGTGTCAACTCCACTCAGTTATGTGCTAGGAATGGCAGGGTTTACACCTCTGCAAGGAACAGGAAATTTTTCATTTGTTTGAATGAGGGCTAAGTCTGTTTTCTTAAGCCCTCGACCGAGGTATAAACCTCGACCGAGGTATTTAAATACCTTAGTCGAGGTCTTAACGAAACCTCAACCGAGGGTTTGTAAAGCCCTTGACCGAGGGTTTAACAAACCCTCGGTCGAGGTATCTATTAAATCAATTAATCGCAATACCTCGACCGAGGTATTTATTAACTAATCGCAATACCTCGACCGAGGTATTTATTAACCCTCGGTCGAGGTTTTAATACCTCAACCGAGTGTTAATAAATACCTCGATTGAGGGCTGAACAAAACCTCGATTGAGGGCTTGATAAAACCTCGGTTGAGATATTAAGACCTTAGTCGAGGGTTTAACAAGCCCTCGACCGAGGTGCATTTTTCTGTTTTTGCCGAAATGCGCTTGCCAAAAAGTGTTACCCAGGTCTGCGGATTCACCCATTGTCATATTATGTTTTTCCCACAAATTTTATATATGGCTTGGTATTATTTTATTTCATCATTTGTATATGGATTTCCTCAAAAGAAATCCATAAAGAAGAAATAAGGTATTGGAAGAGAGAAATTCCCCGACTAATGTGTGAAATGCAATAGTATATACCTCTAGCATTTTTCGATGCACAAGAAAACTACCTCATACACCAAGTTGAGGACATTGAATTATGTGGACTGGTACACACAAGGTCGATGTGGATGGTGGAGAGGCAGTTGAAGTCGTTGAAGGATCTTGTTAGACAAAGAGCACGTCTCGAGGGTTCTATGGTTGAGGGATATATGGTATATCAATGCATGGTGTATATTAGTGAATATCTACCTAAATTAGCAGAAAATATGAATGTGCCTAGCATTTGGCATCTCAAATCCATCAATAAATTTGAAGGGGAGGTCTTATTGGGGAAAGGTAATTATTAGATTTTGTGGAATTAATATATCATGTGTTTTTCCAATTTTATTTTATCATACTAATTTGTTATTTTTTTTTATTAATCCTACATATTCAACTATATTAAACTATGCATGTAATGATATCTAATTAATGATAGTGAATTGTTATTTTTTCATATATTTGCTTGAGTGTGCGATGCTTTACATTTATACATTGCAAACAACCTTGATTGGATGGAGCATTGGATAAAATATTGTGAAGAATGCTTCGGTAGGTTATCATGGGAAGGGGTCAGTGAGATGATTAAAACAACTCATCATCATCTACATCAATTTCCTGATCTTATGTCACAAAGGGAAGTTGATTTAGCCTATGGTTTAAAAGATAAAAGCGCAAGCAAATTGTTTACCTGCATTTTTCTAGTTAATTCCCATTTTTTCAATGTATTTGGTTTGTTTAAGTTTTCAAATATATTTTCTAAGTTATATATGATGTTGATTAATTCACAATGTATTTTTTACTTGTTTTCAATGTTGCAGTTGAAACATCACAAGGCTATGTGGTGTAATGGTTGTAAATTTCGTATCAAAATGTTGGATGATAAGATGAAAACCTCAGATTGTGGGATAACTACAATTTTTAAGGTCACCAATGGTTCCTCTAGAGGTGACAAACATCTAGAATCAGCTGAGAATAGGTACTATGGGCATTTGGAGGACATAAATGAGTGTGATTTTAATTCCTTTAAAATAGTTTTGTTTGAGGTGAAGTGGCACAGGCTACGAATGCATGAACGTGATCTTGAATGAACTGTTATTGAGCATGCTAATAGATTTACCATGGTTAATAAAAGGGCATTTGAACCGGGTATAGAGCCTTATGTTCTTCCAAGTCAATGTGAGCAAGTCTTTTACTCAGAGGTACCAGGTAAAGCAGGTTGGTCATATGTTGTTAAATACAATCCAAGAGGAAGACCGGTAATGTATAATAATGTACATGATGAAGATAATCATGAAGAAGAAGATGATGGTGATGATTCAGATCAAGAGCAGGTGGCTGCAGTTGATGTGTTTGATGAAGAAGTTGAAGAGGTTGATTATCCAAATCTAGTAGACTATGATCTCATTGATGATGTATATGACTATATTAGAGAAGATTCCATTGATTTGAATGAGACTTTCATGAATATGTATTCTGAACCAGATCTTGATACAAATGTTGAGTTGGATGAAGAAGAAGCTCATGAATGATATTTAATTGTTGAGGAGTAGAGGCACGTGTTTATATATTTTATGTCATGATGATCTTTATATGTTTGTATTTCCAAATGCCTTTTTTATATGTTTGTATTTCCAAATGCCTTTTTTATATGTTTTTATTTCCAAAGTTCATACCTAAGCAAAGCATTGATTTGTTGCTAAAAACCTCTTTGTGGGTAGAATTTGCGAGCCTGAAAATCAATTTGCGGGGAGAATTTGTGAGCCTGAAATATAGTACGCATGCATCACCTCATCTCCACTTCGAACCTCGACAACTATGGTCGAACTTCAAACAGGGGTCTCCAGCATGACAAGAATAGATGAAATGTGGGCATCCTCCTATGCAACCCTAGTTGAAACATAGTCGTCCACAGATGATAGGGTAATAGTTAAAAAATTCCAAGAGAAATATAATGCATGGAGAGATGCAAAGATGTGGCTAGCAGGTATGGAAACTATAATGAGGAAAGTATAAGTTTTCGAATTTTTGTGGGGAATGTTCAGTTATGTTGATGAGGAGATAGATGAGGAAATTTTGAAATATGATGCTAGGAATACTGAATTCATAATTTTTGGGAAGCGGGTATACCTCGACCCTGATTTGGTTTCCTGAACTACAAATATTCCACGTAGAGGGGGAGCGATTTTAAGCTCAAGGAAAACCCCCAGACAGGAGAAGAACTAAATTCCCAGTAAAATTTGTGGGTGAGAAGTAAATATTCCAAGGAATGGTTTAAAAATGCAAGATGTCCCTCCCAGAATATACAAAACTTTGATTCAGATTGTCCTTAGGACAATTATGAATCATCATAAGGATGACATTTTGGGTGAATGTATGCGGGTAGTGATACATTGGGTGGAAGATATACCTATAGATATTACTTATCTACTAGATAAAAAACTCCACTCTGCCCTGCAAGAGAGCCAATTAAAGAAGGTTAAATTTAGTTTCCCGGGCACACTTCAAAAAATTATTGACTTATGTCGACCCCATGCTACTGAAATAGAGATTGGTGATATCAACTTGCATGGAAAAATATCTTTGCCAAAACCACCTGTTCATAAAACATATGTTAAGAAACGTAAAAGCAGGGAACATAACGAGGAATTTACATTATAGTATCCTCAGCAGAATAAGGAATTAGTACAATATCCTAAGTACCATGGGGAATTACCATTACACCCTGCTGAACAGAATGAGGAATCGCTAGTAGAAATTACTGAGCACCATGCCGAACTACGAGTATAGTGTCCTGATTTGGTCACAAATGATGAAATTCATGCTGCCATAACTTTGAAAGAGTTTAAGGGGCATGTAGATAGAGGTCATTGGGTTGAGGTGACATGCAATGAAATGGAACAAAATACTACTCACTTTTCCATTCCTCAAGACATTCTTGATAGAATTCCTCCTAAACAGTTGGAAATTGAGTATGATTGTTCTTCCAAATCAGAATTAGGGGCTTCCGCTATGCATTTATACATTGCATCATATAAGTTTGATATTAGGTATGTGTTCATCCTATATGATAAAATGGAGCATTTCAAGGAACACGATTCCTATATATGCAATTGGGCGGAAGAGTGACTGAGAAAAGATGATAATATTTTACAATTCCTAAAACTGAAAGTAGCGTTGCAGAAGACAGTTGTGGATAATCCTTTTAGAGAAGACATAATTATAAAAGGGAAAGAAGAAATGGCTAAATTATTATCTGAAGAAGTAGATAAACTCACTAATGTTGCTCAAAAAGTAATTCAGTCCGTGAGGGTTGCGTATGAAGAGGCTTTGGAAAAATCTAATGCTGAAGCGAGTGAACTCAAAGAAGAGTTGAAAAAAAGACCACATGTTCTTAATGTACCACTAGTGAGGATATAAATGGGTCCTTTATAGGTGATGGAGAAGAAAATTAAAGAATATGAATAGGTAGTACAAGAAAAATAGTTGAAGTTGAAAGAGTGGGGGGGAAGCCATGGAAAAAAAGTTGGAGAATTAGAATCAATAATTTCTGATTTGAGAAAAACCATTTCTAGGCAAGATGATAAGCCGAAAGGAACAAGGTTCGCAAGGATCTTTGAAACTTTAAAAATTAAAAAACAAAGTAGAGGAAAATAAATTTCCAGTGAAGAAGGTGGTGAGGGTGAAGGTAAGGGTACCAAAGGAGACGATGATAAGGGTAAGGGTAAGGGAAGAAGGAAAAATAGGAAAAATACACCTAGAGGTACACTATCCTTAGAAGAAAGAGAGAAGTCCTTAGTGAGACGAGAGAATATGCTACAAGAAAGATTCTCAGCGAGTCTTACACTAGGTGATTTGTATGGCTCATCACTGTTACATAAAGAAATGAAAGAGAAGATGGTCGGGAAAGATGAAAAAATAAGGGAGTCGGGATCAAAACTCGTAGAAGGTAGACACGTTCAGCATTTTGGATGTGATATGGAAATTCAAACACTTAAATCAATAATTGATGGTTTAGAGAAGGAATTAAAAGGGCCAACTGTTGCAATGAGTGCAATTCCTGTCCTTCCCAATGAGACAAAGTTGAGAGAAAAAGAGGAGGAGAAAGAAATACATAATTTGAAACATGAATCGACTGAAGTTAAAAACTAGTTGAGACATACCAGATAGAAATTGGAAGTCAAGGAAGAACAGGAATCAACAAAGTATAAGAAAAATATGGAAATGTTGAACAAGCTGATGGCAGAAAAAAAAATTTTACTTGAAAATTTAAAAAAAGTTTCATAGAGAGTTAAACAACTTGAAAAGAAATCGCAATAAGTGCCTTGTCCAACTCCAGTACAATTACAATCTTCTACAAAAGGCAAGAGAGACAATTCATATTTGCCTTCTACTCAAGAGGATTGATTGCAGCCATCTCTGAAACATGCTAGACATGTATATATCAGTGTATATATGTATTTATCGACAGGTAAGGAAACAAAATATTTGTATGATGTAGTTTTGTATTTATCGACATATAATGAAAAATGCTTTTTAGTTGGCATATAATTGTATACATGTATGTTATACACATGAGTGGCACCTCTCCGTCCGAGTGCTGATATCCCTCATGTCGGCACACAAAAGGACACTTATGGATAGAGGTTTTCCCTTAACACTATAGCTTGGCTTGTCATGAAATACATTCTACCTTCATCCAGCTAGTTACTTTGCCATTTTTGCCATGCTAGGATGTATTCGCGACTCTCTTTATAGACAACTCGCGCATCATTCGTGAGTATCCCTTACAGCAAGTCGCGAATCCATGTATTTGCAGGTTGCGCTTATACAGAGTCGCGAGTCATTCGCGGGTTGCTCTACTACATACCCGCGAATGTGCCTCTTAACATGAAAATATAAAAACACACGCTAATGGGAGTTTAGTTAAGTCATTTTACTTAATCTCCCTAACTGCTATAACCTCCCTAACCTTCGAGAACTACCTTATTTCACCCATATAAATACAGTCCTTGGGGAGGGTTGTAGGGACTTACACTTTGGAGGAAAGTTATGCTGGTGGATTGTTCACAGAAGTCTTTGGAGCAGTGAAAATCAGACTCCTTTGGTGACAGAGGAGTCCTTGTCTCAGACGTTTGGTTGTACTCTGAACTTTCTCATTATTGATAATAAAGAGATTACTTCTTCCACATGTGTCTCATATATCTTGGTTTGATAATTGTTTATGCTTCAGTATTTCATATTTGATTTATCTAACATACTAATATATATATATATATATATATGAAGCATTATATATATGGAATATTGTCTCTGAGCAGGTGAAAGAGGAGTGAGCCTTGAATACTTTGGAAGTGGAGCAGATTGGAAGAGGACTAGCAAGGATCGAACTTCATTTAACAAGTAAGTTCTTCTAACCCTCCTATTTCCTATTCTGCACTTTATAAGTCAATTGTCTGCAAGTGTTTGAGTATTTTGGTAACCCCCAACCTATGATTATTAGGTGTATAATCCCTTACAACAGAACTGGTGACTCCACTGGGGAAGCCTAGACTGCTGTAGGTCATTTCTGTTATCCTGACCAGTTTTGCTTATGAGTCTGTTTGTGGTTGTTTATCCTGGCTCTTGCTTACTTCAGCGTTTGAAAGTCTTAGGGTTTTTTCTTTGCTTTTGAGAAAATTTTTATGCCCATTCGTGGGTTGTTCTACTGAACAGTCGCGAGTATAAAGTTGCATTCACGGGTTGTTATACTGCACAGTCGTGAGCATTCGCGAGTTGCACTGCTAGACAGTCGCGAGTACTCCTAAAAGTTTGGATTGTTAAAGAAGAGGTTGATTATTTCTTTTCTTGTTATAGTCCTTGTTTTCTGAGAATACTTTCTTTAAGAATGCTGTAGAGTTTGCTTGATTGCCTTAGGTGATCACATCTTAGTGCTTTTTGAAAGCCATTGAGTCTTTTTACTTGGTTTATTTACTGTTTGCATCCTGAAGCATTTGGCCTGTTTGGGTTCTTGGTTAATGTGTCTTAGTCCAGATCAGTGATCAGGGTCTTGGGCTCTGTTTGTCCAGTCTATTTTCTGACAGTTGCTGGTTTGCACTTGCCTTTTTAAGTCTGCAGTGGTTTTGTGTCATTGTTTGCACCCAAGCTAGGGTTCCTAGCCTGCTTCTCTTGCTGGTCTGTTGGTTCTGTTAGCCTGTTTGCTTCAGTTTGTAGTTTGTATACAATTCATAAGTTTCAAGTTTACTCAAGCATAGTGCATTGTAGGTGCATAGTATATTTTTGAGCAATTTTTAAAGTGAAAAGAAAACATAGTTAGTCTTTTGCATTGTGATTTTTGCATAAGTAGTGTTTGCTTCATTTTAAAAATATATAATCTCAGAAAATTACAAAAACATAGGCTTAGTTTCTCTTATCAGTTCTTTAGTTCATCAATACATATTTGAAAAAATGAAAAGAAGTTTATTTTATAGTAGTAGTTTGATTTGAATGCACTTTACTTTCATTTATTTCTTGCTGAGTCAAAACACCATACATTATATCACTTCCATTTCCTCGTGAGTAAGAAACAACCCTCTAAAATAAACGCATAAATTAAAATTTACTAGTAAGTTTTTATTTTTAGGGGCCTTTCACCTACTAGCTTAGGCTAGACTTGTGGGCTAGGGAGTGTAAACTTCCCACAAGTTATAAACTCAGACGTAGTGGACCGTTCTTTAGGTAAATCCTTGATTCTATCACTGTATCTGGGAAGCTCCTCTCAAACAAAAGTTAAGCACTAGGCCGTGTGGAGGCTTGGACAGAAGAGATAACCCTCCGAATCCTTGTCAAAACGTAACCCAGGAATTTTACGCATCTGGGGATTCTATCCTAGACAGAGTTTCAGGCTCAGCTACCCTGCCCATGCGTACGAGTTTGACTGACGACTGTCCCCCTAGACAGCTGGTATTGTCAAGGTAGCCTTTAGTCTCTTGTCTTTTAGGGTTCATATCTAGGTAAACCGGAAGGTTATTTCTGGTTCACCTTGAACGGGATTGGAAGGTAACCCTTGTGGAAAGTGCAGGAGGGTGGTGGGTGATTCCTCCGCTTGTGCCTAAGAACCCCTCAAGGATCCCAAGTAATCGTTCATCAGCTTTCTTCAAGAAATCATATCTTTATACCCTGGTTTGATTGCTTGAGACTCTAGGATCTTTTTAGTGCATTCTCTATGGATTTGCTTGTGTTTAGTTGACCTTAGGGTGTGATTAGTCAAATTTTTAATTCTGGAGGACCAACTTGTTAGAAGGTCAAGAAGGTTGAGAAACCTTCCTCCTCTCACTGCATTGGAGCCTCCACCTTTACCCCAAAGGTGGAGATTAGACACAGACGGTTCTTTTGAACCAGTAGGAGTAAGTGAGGTTCTTGGTGAACAGGAATTGATAGCTAACCGTTTTGATTTTGACATAGTCGAGATAGAAGAATTGCAGACTGACGAGTTTGCAAGAAATTTTAACACCCCTTTGACTGATCTTAACGATCCTGTGATCGTCGAAGTTAGACCTTTTAATTCACCAGTAGTAGGTGTCCCTTTGAGTAGAGTCATGTCTTCTATGGAAGAAAGTTATTTTGTTTTTACCTCAACCCTTCCGGTTGAAGGGGTACTACCTCCCCCGGTTAGTGCCCCTAGATCTAGTTTTCCTTCTACACCTTTGACTCCAGCGAGCCGGGTGGTTCAACCACCGGTTCACTCCAACATAGGAGGTATTTCTGGTAACACAGTTGCTGGGATCCCCAGTATACCTACCATTCCTTCTTCCTTCCCTTACACTACTCAGAGTGGTCCAGTAGGATCCTTGTCTTATGTCCAAGGATTTCCTTGGAATGGGGGGAATATTCCCCCATCCAGTCCATACGTAGGTCCATCTCCTTCATATGTAGGAGTGCAGTTTGGGGGAAACACCTCTTATGGGAAGAGCTTCCATACCCCTATTTCGGTCCCATACATGAGCTCTCCCTTTTCTTTGTTTAGCGGAGGGATACCTGCTCCAGTCTTTCAGACCCCATCTTCTCTGGGGATGGATCGAACCATATACACTACACCTCCCACCCAAAATCCTGTGGCCTACAGATGGAATCCATTTCAAAGCAACCTTCCCACTTCACAATCGGTGTCAGGGGGCAACCCCACCTTTACCTATGGGCATTCGGGGGCTGGACCCTCTAATCCCAAAGCTAGCACATCTAGTACACCGGTTAGGCCCAAACTTCCTTTTCTGGAAACTTTGAACTTGCCAGACTTATCAAAATTGATGAATGAACCGGTGATGCATGATCCTTTGTGGCCACCTATTCCCACCAAACTGCCCTCGGACATCCCTAAGTTCGAAGGTAAGGTTGGTGAAGATCTTCGGGCTCATGCCACCACCTTCCATTTATGGTGTTCTTCCAACTCATTGAATGAAGATTCAGTGAGATTGAGGCTATTCCAGAGGACCTTGACTAGCACTACGGCAAAATGGTACATAGAACTGCCTTCTGCTGCTTTTAGTAGTTTCTAGGACCTAGCTAGTGCTTTCCTCAGTCACTTTCAGCTTCCGGTCCGTTACGATTTCGAAACAGATTTGTTGTATACTTTCAGACAAAATAAGGCAACCCACATCTCGGATCATATCCAAGAGTGGAGGAGGCGAAAGAGTCTTATCAAAGCTACCATCCCTCCTGAGTTTCTATTAGAGTGGTTCCTTAAGTCATTGTTGCCATACATATCTAAGGATGTTTCCACATCAGGAGTGACTAGTGAAGAAGAAGCCATACTCAGGGCCCAGCAGTTGGACTTGATTTATTCACAGTCTGGGATCCTATATGAAATTATCCCTGAGGCACAAAGGCCTTTGCATAAGGCCGAAAAACCGAAGCCTGGACCCCATGCCGATGGTGTGGTTGGGTCCGTAAACTCTCCCACTGTAGAGTCTTTAACAAAACAACTTCACCAATTGTCTGTCAAACAGTCTACGGCGGAGGAAGCAAAGCCTTTCCCCTCCTCCCAAAGTGCAAATGTTTTTGCACAAACCTTTTCGAAGGGCAATCAGCAGCCCGACGAGGAGAAGAAGAAAGGTAAAAAGGGAGAGGGAAACCAAAATCAAAACAAGCCAAAGCCCGCAAACAATGCTGATGGGGGCAAAAAGGAAAAGAAGAAAGTCAAGTTCCCTTGTAAGTTGTTCCAAGGGGACCACCTTACTCATCTTTGTCCCCTCATGGAACAAGCTCAGAAGCTGCTCCAAGCTCAACCACCAACTGTCCTGAAGGATCCGTTTCCCCAAGGGCAGAATTCTACTTCAGCTTCTACCGTAGCAGGGGGCACTCAAGCTTCCCCTGACCCCAATTATATCAACATGGTTAGATCCTCAACTTTGTTACAAACCAGGAACAAAAACTATGAGAAAGAGACTGATGAGAAGGGTAAAGCTGTAGTTGAACCTTCCAACCCTCTCACTATAGAGAAACCTACGGAAATAATGCCAAAGATACCCAAAGGTGTCTTTAAGAAGACTTTGAATAACCCAAATGCCAGAGCCGCTTCTAACTACTCTGTGGTTGAAGACTTGGCTCAGAATCCGTGTGCAATGTCAGCTTTGGAGGTGCTACAGAGCTGTCCCGCTCAGCAGGATGCCCTCTTAGCAGCTTTAGGTAGCATGGAATCTTCGAGTCTCACAGGGAAATTTCATCTATATGATGTTAAAATTCACCTCCCTTACCATGTAGCTCTATCGATAGATGTTGTCCATGGTGGTAAGACCATTGGACGAGCAGTTGTTGATGAGGGATCCTCTACTTGTGTTATGTCTCTGGCCTGTTGGAAAGCTCTTGGATCCCCAGAGCTGGTCCCATCAACCACTTTACTTAATGCTTTTGATGGAAGGTCTTTCCGTCCACATGGTATCCTGCCGGCTTTTGAGATTAAGTTGGCTGGCAAAGCAGTGTCTGTTGAAGTTGAAGTGATTGATGCTCCGTTGGACTACAATTTGCTTCTGGGTAGGAATTGGACTTATGCAATGTCTACTGTTGCATCAGCTGTCTTTTGTGTCGTGGTTTTTCCACATGAGGGCAAGGTGTTCACGGTTGACCAACTTGATTTTACCTGAAAAGGCCGCTTAGAGTCTAAAGATTCCACTGTGCCATTGGTTGATCAGGCCAAACCTGCTGCATAGAGCTTGGGGGCTGGAATGTACGCATCATTGATGGGCACATTCGATATTCTAGCTCCAGTCCTTTATATCAGTTCTACTACTGTAGGGAAGTCCATTGATTCGGTGGTCGATAGGACTGATCCTTGGGTCCTCTAAACCCCTCAGGAACCAGAAGTGCCCTTATCTGCAGTTGAAGTGGCATATCAAGCTATTACCCAAACCACTGTTGATCCCATTCCAGATCCTCTTACAGTCTCGGATGATCTGGAAGAAGTCTATATGCCCACATGGGCGGAAAAATCTTTACATTCCATAGATTGCTTAGACACCATTTTACCTTCCGATGAAGCTATTCTGGAAGCTATGTGTGCACGTGATAAGATATGTGAGGATCTTCATCATCGATCTTATTTCCTTCTAGATCTAAGCAAGATAGAAAACCAAGAGTTTCATGTGAGACTGTCGGATGATGTTGATAGACTTGTAAACCCTTTACCTAGGGAAGGAGTGTTTGCTGAGGGGAATATGGAAAACATTTCCGCCACTATACCGATCAACATCTCTATAAAACCAAATGTCGTGGAAAATATCTATATAGGTGCAAACTGCTCTCCGGAGGAGATTGCCATTTATACTGCCCTTTTCAAGGAATTCTGCAATATCTTTGCCTGGTCATATGAGGAGATGCCAGGCATTGATCCATCTATTGTTCAACATGAGATCCCAACCTATCCTGATGCCAAGCCAGTTCGGCAAAAATTACGCCTCGTGAACCCGTGTAAAGTGGCGGCTGTGAAGGCAGAGGTTCAAAAGCTGTTGAAAGTAGGTTTTATATATCCCATAGCTTTGACTGAATGGGTGTCCAACCCAGTTCTTGTTGATAAAAAGCAAGGGACTATTCGTGTTTGTACGAACTTTCAAGACCTTAACAAAGCCTATCCTAAGGACAATTACCCCACACCATTTATTGATCAGATCATAGATGCATGTGCGGGTAGTGAGGTATTCTTGTTTATGGATGGTTTCTCCTGCTACAATCAAATCCAAATCAAACCGGAAGACCAACATAAAACTGCTTTTATTTGCCCTTAGGGTACATTCGCGTATAGAAAAATGCCCTTTGGATTGAAAAATGCAGGGGAAACCTTTCAACGAGACATGAAATTCGCTTTTCATGACATAAAATCCATTGTCGAGCCTTACCTTGATGACCTGCCTGCTCATTCTTGCAAGAGGATCCAACATCTAGATCATTTATGGTTGATTTTTGAGAGATGCAGATACTATAAAATTCGCTTGAATCCCCACAAGTGTGTTTTCTACGTCAATTCAGGAAGATTGCTTGGATTCATTGTCTCTAGTAGGGGCATTCAGGTGGATCCTTTAAAAGTTGAGGCCATTGTAAATCTACCTCCTCCTCATTCACTTAGGCAACTTCAGAGTCTACAAGGAAAGTCTAACTTCCTTCGATGTTTTATCATTAATTATGCAAAGATCACTAAAGGTTTCATGCGCCTGCTTAAATAGGACACCCCATTTGTATGGGATGAAACTGCATAACTCGCGTTCGAGGCATTGAAAAAATCCTTGTTGTCGGCTCCTTTATTACGCCCACCAGATTATTCTAGGGATTTTATATTATATCTGGCCGCGTCGGAGTCTACCATTGGGGTAGTGCTAGTTCAGGAGGACAACAAGCTCATTGAGCATGTTTTTTATTATCTTAGCCATGCTCTGGTTGGACCTGAGATTAAGTACTCCCACGTCAAGAAGTTAGCCTTAGCAGCTGTTTATGCTGTACAGAGGTTACGGCACTACATCTTACTGAGGACCACTACTGTAGTGGCAGATGTAAACCCTTTCCAATATGTTTTATCCCGACGGATTGTTGGGGGAAAATTCAATAAATGGATAGTCATTCTCCAAGATTTTGACTTGGTTTTCCAATCTGCTAAATCCAAAAAGTCCTTAGTTTTTGCCGAGCTTATAGCAGAATTCCCTACAGAAGAAGATGTAGTGATTGAGGATGACTCATTCCCAGATGAGCACATATTCCTTATATCCACCTCTGATCCTTGGTACAGAGATATTCTTATATATCTCCAGAATTTGAAGTATCCTGCTGCTTACTCTAGGGAAGACCGACGCAAGTTATGCCTTCATGCTAAAAACTACCTCATTATAGGAGATACATTATATCGACGAGGGGTAGATTCCGTCTTGCGTCGCTGCCTTACTCATGAGGAAGCGGAGATTGTCCTAAATGATTCCCATAGTGGAGTGTGTGGGGGTCATTTATCTGGGTTAGCAATGGCCCAGAAGATATTACGTGCCGGGTATTTCTGGCCCACCATCTTTAAAGATTGTGTGGAAGCAGTCAAACGTTGTCATCTGTGTCAGCTTTACACCAAAAAAATGCGGTCACATCTTGCTCCCTTGTTTCCTGTTGTCTTGGTAGGCCCCTTCATGAAATGGGGGATCGATTATATGACATGCAACCCAGCCTCGACTGGGGGGCATAAATACATCATTGTCACTGTCGACTATTTCACAAAATGGGCAGAGGCAATGCCTACTTTCAAAGACAACGGGGAAACAACAGCTTTCTTCGTGTTTAATCAGATTATTGCTAGGTTTGGTATTCCCAAAGTGATTGTCACTAACCATGGAAGTCATTTCCAAAATAACATGATGACAGAGCTGACCACCATGCTCGGATTCCGACAAGAACATTCTTCTCCATATTATCTGCAAGCAAATGGTCAGGTTGAGGCTATAAACAAGACTTTAAAAACTATCCTTAAACGTACTATTGATACAGCCCGCTCAAATTGGCACATCATGTTATATCCTGCTCTTTGGGCTTATCGAACCAATGTAAAGAATGCTATGGGTTTTTCCCCCTTCCAACTCGTTCACAGGGTGGAAGCTATTACATCGATTGAATGCGAAATCCCATCCTTGTAGATAGCTATTCATGTGCTACCTGACACGACTGAGATTGAGGGACGGTTTCTCCATTTAGAACACCTTGATGAACAACGTAGAGATGCATTGACTGCAAATTAGGCTCATAATAATAGGGTTAAATCTCAATACGATAAAACGGTCAAACCTAGGGTTTTCTCTGAAAGGGAACTTGTCTTGCTCTGGGACCAAGATAAAGAGCCTCTGGGGGCAGGAAAATTCAAGTCCATGTGGTTGGGACCCTATGTTGTGTCTAAAGTTTTGAGTAAAGGCACATATGAATTAGTGGATTATGATGGGAGTAAGCTGCCTGAGCCTAGAAATGGGCTCTACGTGAAGAAGTACTACGCTTAGGCTTAGCACTTTTTCTTGTATATTATTGTATGTATTTTTATGTACATTAGGTTGTCAGTTTCGTTTTTTATACTATCTGCTGGTTGTTGCAAATGTCTTTCGATATGTATGTAGGTTTTTCTGATGGCGCTAGCTGTCACACTTGTAACCTGGCTTCGGCAGCATGGGTTATCTATTCTCCCTCAGGACAGCTTGTTGCCGTGGGAGGTGCTTGTCTAGGTCCTGCTTCTAATAATGTTGCTGAGTATAGGGCTATAATTGAGCTCCTATGGGATGCTTTGTCACGAGGCATCACCCAGCTTGAAGTCCGTTTGGATTCTTAGTTGGTTGTTTCCCAGCTCAATCGATCCTATCAGGTGCGTAATCCTACATTGTTACGTCAGTTCATGCAAATTCGTTTATTGGAAAGACATTTTGAAGTTATTACTTTCAATCACATTCCACAAAACCAAAATTCATTAACTGATGCATATGCTAATTATATTTTGGACTGGCATCTCACACACATTTTATAAAATATACAGCAAACATATAAGAAACATTTGTAAATAAGCTGACAACCAAACACAAATATATATATGTAAATATCTATCATAGATAGGTCAGGTCTGATCCGTAGATCCCGTCATGTACAACATATACAAAAATGTGGATCATCATCCATCAAAATTCCCAAGAACTAAGCCTGCCCGCCATGGCCACTGGGACCTCCTTGGTCCCCGTGATCTCTATGCCCCCTAGCTTCCTCAGCCTCCTCGGCTTTGGCAGCCTCCATCGCATCTCTATATACAAGTACTGCTTTAGCTACCCGTCTGAAAAGATGTAGCCAGGCCGGTGGAACCCCAACTACAAACTCCTGCATAGCTATAGGGAGATTCTCTATTCGTATCGTAGGTACTCGCTCAGTCAGCCTGCCTAGCTTCATCTCAAGTACCCTGATCAATCCTGGGTCTCCCCGTGCAACAGGACGTACAAAGGTACGTGGGTGCCCTTAAGGGAAGACTAGTCTAATATCTACATTTTGACACATAAATAGGGTTTAGACTTGTGCATATGTATATATCCTATCATTTGAAAATTCATAAAAATTTGATAAAGATAAAAAATAAAAATTACTTACCCATCTCTCCCCATGCTCCTCTTGGGGGAGGACAATGTCGGGATCACCTCGGAAATATAACCCGGCGTATGGAAACTGCTCCAACGCCGGCACCTGCCATTCCCACCATGTATAGAAGTCATCATCATACATGCTATGTACTACATCTCCTCCTCCTTGACAGAGGAATATATCTCCCCACCAGCTCAGCCGCGACTGACGTGGATGACGGACCTGTAATGGTATAGCAGGGTTCATAGCTGGCACTCTCTCAAAGAAGAATGCTACCAATATACTCGCATAGCCGAAGTTATTCCGTCTCCCCCTCTTACAGTCGGATAATTGCCTCTTCATAATGGGGGCAATGCCCATGCACCAATCAAAGAGAGTACCTCTAAAGCAGTCCACCGCCACTCTCATCTGAGTCCTGGTGGCCATGTGTAACCCTGTTGACCCTGAAAGTCTCACTATAGTACTGGCTAAGACCTAAAGTGTAAGATCCTGAATATCTGCAATGAGAATGCTGCTGCCTTTCTTTTGAGTACCCGATCTGCAGAATACATCGACATAGTTCTGGACACTCAAGGGGTCTCCACCCCTGCCAGTGCCTTCCAGGTTCACCAGTGCTCCCCGTTGTGACAACCTGGTTATGAAGTAGATGTCTTGTATGCTAAGCTCCAAAGTCTCACCTTGGATATTGAACATCCCCAGGTCATGGTCCCAGTAATGGGCTAAGAACTCTAATATGCGGACATTGGCCCGCATGGGCGATGTGCAAAAGAACTTGAGAATCCCACTAGTCCTCAATGCTTGGATAGTAGGAGGGCTTTGGAGAGCCACTTGATCCATCATTTCATGTTCCCTCTCTCTCCACTCCAGCACCATATTTTTCCTGACAAAAACACATAATTTGATTCAGTATTCCATCATAAAATTTTAAAAATTTTGCATATTTTTAAAGCTTTTCCCTATTGCGCAGCATTCACGAATGTCCATTGGGACAAGTCACGAGTCATTCGCAACTTTCCTGTTGAGCAACTCGCGAATGAAACGCGCATTCACGACTGTCATGCCTTGCAACCCGCGAATGCATTTTGCGATAATTTAGGTTGATGAAAAATACCGAATTAACCATTAAATTGAAAATTTGTTTGGATCAAATTGAAGACCTTAGGGTGTAGATTTACCTGAAGCTGATGGATTCTGATTCTGATGGTCCAATTGTCCACGGCGATCAACCAAAGATAGAGGGTAAACTTTCCTTTTTGGTTCCAAAAGTGCAAATGGTATGAAATGTTTTAATTTTCAAACTATTTTTAGAAATAATATTTTGTAAAGTGGGTCTTTTTATATAGTTTGAAATGTCAATTGACTAATTTCACCCTCCTTGTGCCTTGGAATAGGTTTAACAATTTTTACAAAGTGTTGATGCTTCTATAGGGTGGTTTTTGCTCTTTCCAACACATGTTGGCATCTTATCACTCCACATTAACCTTAGTAATCAACATTTTTCCACGGACTATGGTATTTTAAGCCATTAGTCCCTTGTCTCTACCATTGTTCTTCCGTGGCTAGGATCCCTTTTCATGAGTATCATCCTTATATGCTATTGCCATCCTTTGGTACTCATTCCGTCACTGTTTCAGGCCCAGGGGTCTCCTCATAGCTATTTTTCATGCCAAATAGAGTTTCTTATGAGTCTCTTTTTACAAGCTATCCATTTATAGGACTCCCCAACCTTATGGAGTTTCTTTAGGCCCAGGTATGACTCCTTCAAAACAGACTTGACTTCCGAGTTATCTCATCCGTTCAAGATTGTTAAGAATATGTGAACGGGCATCCGCATTGGTGGTAGGTTATCTCTTTCTCGGACCATGCAAAATAATACGAGAAAGGATCACTCTCTTTTCTTTGGAATTGAGAAGAGTATTCTCAGGTATAGGTTTATCACTTTTCCCGACCTGAGGGACTAAATTTATGAAAAAGGAACACCCGATTTGAGCTTAGTTTTCTCTTTTTCGTGCTCTGGACCCAAATATGAAAAATATTCCGAGTGTACTTTGTGTCTTTGTCATGCTCGTTAAACACTCAAGAACAAAGCAACGAGTTTATTGTTGTAAGACCCATTTCTCGTAACCAAATGGATCTTTCCGAGTGATCTT
>LPNX011046304.1:28156-59928 GCA_001517045.1 Pseudotsuga menziesii
ACATTAAATGTTTTCATTAAATAATTGAAATTCTTACCTGTGACTATGGATTCAGCAAATTATGTACTAGTACAAAACACAACAAATTTTAGAGCCACAAGCACTTAACTACTCACACCTATAACTTTAGGAAATCATCCTATAATGAACTTCTTTGGGTATTATGGTTCAATTTAAAAGGAATATTTTTATACTTAGACATGCAATTAGTTGCAAGGATTCAATTGACTTAGGCCCCTCCATCACATACATGCATGCTTTCACAACAAATGTTGGAAGAACAATATTTGTTTTTTGCATTTTTTGTGTGTGAAAGGGTCTGGTTAATTTATACTTGTCAATTAAAGTACAATTATTTATATTTCCCTTCATCTCTGAAGGGCTGAGAGAATAAATTCCCTTCCAATTGAAATTAAGACCCACCCTTCAAATTTTTTAATTGGTCGCTAGGGATGAAATTTGAAGGAAAGTTCTCATTTTTATTTGAAGGGATGTGAGAAATTAACTATCCATATGAACATAGTTCATGAGTAACTAGACATTCAATTTCAAACTCCACCTAATCCCTAAGCATCGTCTTCACCATAATAAACCTAAGTATTATAAGACTTGAAAATTTATCTTTCAAACTTTAGTCTTGAGTCTACTAACATCTACATGTCAAATGAGAGGGATTGATAGGGATTCTCATTTCTCTTTTAAAAAATTGTTGCATATCATTATTATTCAAACACACTGAAAAAACTATCCTTCAAACTTCAATGTGGATCTTACTAGTATTTGGATCTCACACGAGAAGAAGTTTGAGAGGGATTCGACACTTATCTTTTTAAATTTTCATCTTATATTTATGTGAAAATGTTAGACAAAAAACAAGGACTATTATATACTGTAATCTCTTTGTGAATCTTACAGATTTAAAAGTGTTATTTTGAAAAAAAACATATTTACAATCTCTTCTCTTAAATTTTGGGTTTATAGGTTTGAGGAGTGGTATCCAAGGTAATTGTAGAATCCATTTGATATGTCGACATTACAAACCTTTATCAAGGTTCATCATCAATACAATAAATAGATTTGAGTAACGGATAAAGAATTATTAATATATCTTTAACAACACATTTCAAGAGAAGATTAGGAAATTGATAATGTTGGCTATATAACTAAGACCAAACCCAAACCCTAAAAATGTTAAGCTACATAACAAGGAAGTATAAGTTGTGATTAAAACAAACACCTTAAATATAGAGACATGCACAGATACATTCATTATTATTATTCTAGCTAATGAAATTCCATACATATATAAAGAGGTCTCTACTCTCCCAGTCCATGGAGAATATAGTTTATTGAACTTAGATAATGGACAACTCTATCGGGTCGGTGAAAAAGTTGGTCATTAGGTTGTTGATAAAATAAGCCATTGGAATTTGGAAGGACCTTTGAATGGTGGATTGATTCCGCTCGATGGCATCTCTTTTGGTCAATAATGACCAGGATGAGGATGATAAGGATGGTGCTGATGATGATGATCATCATGATGAATATGAAGATGGTAATGATGGTGATGGAGATGATGATGAATATGTTGATGAAGATGATGATGATGATGAAGATGTGATGAGAATATATTTACCTTGGTCTTCACTAAATTGTTCTTTGCTTCGCAAACATTATAATAGAATGGCTATGAGTGATTATTCACTCCTGTAAAGAATGTATTTGATGGAACTACCAAATTGCTCAGTTTGTATCTTCATATTTTAAGACATCGGACTAGGTCCATAATTCTTAATTCTTCATGTGCACAAATCTACGAATGGTAGGCTTCACAGGGCCCAAAAAGTTGTATTTTTTTTACTACTTCCTCAGATCATATTGAATTGTTAGATTAGTCCTTAGAATGGGTGTTAGGAGAAATCCTTAATTTTTCAGTGAACTGGATGCTCCCCTATCATGTAGACGTCTTCGTTCATTGAGCTCCCCCTAAAATTGCGATGATAAATATGATGACGATGATGAAGATGATGGTGATGATAATGAAAATGAAGATGATGATAAAGATGATGATGATGATAATGGAGATGCTAATGAATTGGATGACGATGATGTTGATGATGAATATGATGATGAAGATGAATATGTTGATGATGATGACGATGGATATGATCATGATGATCAAGATGATGATGGTGATAGCAAAGATGTTAAGTGATGATGAAGATGATGATTATGTCAATGATGATGATAAGGAAGATGACAATGATGAAGAATATCATGATGACGATGATGATGATATCGATGAAGACAACAAAGATGATGGTGATGACGATGACAAGGATGATGATGAGTATAATGATGATGATGATGATCATCGTCATTGTTGTCGTCATCACCATCATCTCTATCTCCTTCATTGCCATCATGATCATCGTCATCATCATCATGTTCATCCTTGAAGGGACTTATGTATAGGATCTCACTATAAGTAATGCAACCAATACAAATTATGAAAAAATCCTAGTCGAATTAAATTAAATTAAATTAAACTACACTAAATAAAAAACATAGAGTTGTTTAACTATAATTAATTTAAAATGGAACAAAATCTAAAATTTGAAAATAAAAAAACCCAAAATAAACTAAACAAAAGAAAAATATGCAAAATAAAAAACAAAACAAAACAAAAAATATAAAAGATGCAAATAATCAAACAAAAAACGTAGAATTCAAAAACACCCATGCACTAGCTCATTGGCGTTAAAAAATAGAGACCCACGTAGGATCTGCTCCGGCTCCTATTTGGGGGTTTTCAATTTAAAACTTTCACTGAAGGATCTGGAACATACTATGATATTTTTTAATAGGAAGGGTGGGCGAAGGAATTTTCCAATTAGTGCATCATCCAATCCCTTTGCATGCTAGCCCATGCTTCTAGAACCACTTGCCCCACCTCCAGAATGGCAGCAATGTTTAGACCTTCAGGTTTGTTTCCTTTTATGTTTTTCTTGATTACCTATTGTGTTCTTATTTTATTCATGGTTTTTTGTTTTTATTGTGGATGTGGTGTAGATGAAATGGTTTAAATCTCCTTGCAAGAATGAAGCACTAGCTGTCCAATTGATATTGGGAAATTCAATGTGAGACATAAAACCAACAGTTATCGAGGAAAAGGAGGAAGGGAATGAGATATTTTAATGCTGCCATGCTTGTTTTTGCTTGTTGTGCCATAATTTAACAATATGCCTGGATGGAATGTGGTGGCTTTGTGGAGCTATTTGATTGAAGGGTATGCTCTGAATGGGAAAGATGAAGAGGCTCTCAAGATGCGTTGGCAAGCGTTGATGATGGGGATGAGGCCTAATGATTTTAATCTCTCGATGATGCTTCTGATTTGTGCGAAAATCATGGCTTATGATGAGGGTCAGCAAGTTCATATCCTCACCATAAAGGATGGATTTTATTCATATGATTTTTGTGGATATTTATCTAGTTGGAAATCTACAAAATGTGGGTTTGTTTCTATTTTTGTTCATTCCTTTTGGGCATCGTGTCAAAATTCCCATGAATTGAGAGTTCAAAGCTAGACTGAGAATGTTTTTAATAGGATATGTAAGTGGCTATTGTGTTAATTATAATACAATAACTGGTGCTCTGTGGACTCAAAAACCCAATTCTCTTATGTGCCAAGATAACTCCATGACATGTTTTTTTCTTTAAAGGGCCACTAGGTATTCTATTTGAGAGGAATCTATGTTGGTTTTTACCATTTAAGAAACCATTTAAAAAAAAAGGCTGTAACAACCTTATATCAACACACTTCCACCTGCTACCTAACGCCTATAAGAAACTGCAAACTGTCAAACTTTGACAGCCCTCCCTACCTGCAACCACAGTAACACCGAACTGAATCAAAGGTTAACTATTAGTTAGATGGTGATATTGTTTAAGAGAGGTAAATAAAGTATGAAAAATTAAATTATTTGCATCGATACAAGTATGGAACATAGAATTGGTGGTTTTCCTATATTGCTAAGAATAATGTTCAAGGTTTGGAGTGGTGTGGTTTACATTGAATGCAAAACTAAAAGTCTTATACACCTTACATTGGTAACCTTAACTGCCGCTATAAAATGGTCATAATTAGAATTGTCATACTGTATTATTGTTGCTATATTTATATGAGTTCTCATACTTGAATGGAAGGTTATTGGTTGGTTAAATACTGCAATTGAATTGTATATGGTTACATGGCTAATGATCTCCTGTATGCTGAAGTGCTGTTGGATTACCTTGCTACTAATTCCATATATCTTGAATTGAATACATTGACTTGATATCATTCACATTTTCATCTATAAGCACTAAATAAACTTAGTATGTATTCTTGATTGATAGAAGTGATTGATTGAAAGGCACTGGTCACTAATAAAATTGTATAGAAGTTATAGTTGTTTGTCCTTGTAATTAAGTAGAAACAAGGTTCCTTGCAACCAAATGCATTTTCCAGGGCACTAGAGTCCATGGCTAAGTTGTCAGAAAGACCAGAATAGGTGTCGTGCCATGAACATTTTGGTATAGAAATGTGTGGTAGAGACTAGAAATGTGTTACCAGTTACCTATTTTGACTTGGTTTGACTCAGTTTTTTACTAGACTTGACCAAACATGCTAGTAAAAGTTGAGATTTCCTCTATCTTTCTTTTTCTACCCATTTACTTAAATTTTTAACATTACCACTAACTGTTGCAGTATGTTTGAGAAAGTTTCCAACCTCATCAGACTTCATATGGAGAAAGTAGAATTTCATACTCTATTCAAAATTCAACAGACTTAACAATTTAAAGGATTTCAGGATTGTCAAGATTACAATTGTTTGATTGGATTCTATCATGTATCAAGGAATGGGATTGGAATTTAATCAATAGCACCAAGCCCTTTATGTAAGCCGATGTTGGTGCCATTGATTGTTGAATTCCTCTATCATGGCCTTAGCAAAAATGTACCCTTCACTCAAGCCAAAATCATTGATTAGGCATGAGATTTTTCTATGATATTTTAAGGCTTGTATTAGGTAGTTTCATCAAAATTGAATGGTTTTAATTGATGTCCCTTGAGGATTGAGGTAGAGCCAAAGGCTAGATGAGGAGGTAGAGGGTGATGCTAATGGTGAGGATCCCAATATAAGTGATGGTGGAACTTTGCTTATCATTTAAATGTTCTTCTCATTTATTCATATTCATTTCTTTCAAAGTTCCAATATAATGTGCTATTTATAAATGAGTGGTCATGTTTCCAGTGTGTTTCAATTTTGTGTTAGAAAACAGGGCTGCAGAGGAATAATAGATATACATTTTAATCAATAAACAAGATGCAAAACACATTAAAACATTACAAAGAGACACAGATATAATGTGGTTCACCCAAACATGTGGAAATTGAACCAGGTGATAGATTAATTTTACTCACAACAATTAACAATTGATCATGCAAAATCACTCACAAAGAGACTGAAAATTGGAGCTGAACACTAAACTGTATTAACTCAGTGTACAATAGCCAACCCTATAACATAATAGGTTGCTGAATAAATAACATACATCAGGGATTCAAATGCATGA
The DNA here is from genome assembly GCA_001517045.1 of Pseudotsuga menziesii. Taxonomy (NCBI): domain Eukaryota; kingdom Viridiplantae; phylum Streptophyta; class Pinopsida; order Pinales; family Pinaceae; genus Pseudotsuga; species Pseudotsuga menziesii. Next base: position 33,776 of record LPNX011046304.1, read on the forward strand.
GGAGCAATTCAAATCTAGCATAAAGCAGGCTTACTAAAAATAAGCAAATCCCCCATAGGTGTAAAAAGCTGATCCCAAATCTGTCATGGAGCTCACGAATTGGAAAAAAGGATTAGGAAAGCTAAAGAGTGGTGGAATGGCAGCTCATACATGCTTTTTTATGGAGAAAAGAGAGGAGGATGTGTAGGACAAAAAACTAGTCAACCTCACCTAGTCTAGCTTTTCCTTTTGCCTTAAAACACTGAAAAAGCAGGCAATAAAGCAGAAAAAGCAGAAGGGCGCCTAGGAGGCTAGCAATAAAGAAAAATTGATTCCTTTAGCTCTCCCATACGCTACATGAGTCAGATAAGGCAAGTTTGACCACTATGGATAGGTAAATGACAACTTGCACAAGGTGGGACACATGAACTAGGCAAATAAGACAAAAATAATTAAATTAATGTCTAAGGTAGCTAACTATGGGTTGATTATTCTAACACCCCCCCTTAATCCTGACTTATGAGTAATATATAAGAAAATTATAGGGCCTAGCAACAAGTATTAGTCACCCTTTTACATACTGCATGTCCATACAACCAAGGAAAGAGGCAAAACCAACTTGGGAAAATCCTCCCTTAAACATGGCATGCAAAACAAAATTTGGAAATCTTGTCTTCACTCATGCTTCACAGCATGATCAGCAATCCCCAGCAGTGATTTGAGACTACTGAAGGTCTTCTCACAAAATTCTTTGGTGAAGATATCAGCTACTTGTTCTGAAGATGAACAGAAGAGTAGGTGAATGGTGCCATCATGCACAAGCTCTCTGATGTAGTGCATATGGATCTCAATGTGTTTGGTTCTATGCTTCTAAACTGGATTTTTGCAGATTCGAATGGTACTCTGGCTATCACAGTAGATGTTAGTTGAGTACTCTGATTCGAAGCCACATTCTCCAAGTAAACCCTGCAACCATAAACATTGAACTGCTGCATTAACAACTCCTCTGTACTTTGCTTCTATAGATGAGAGTGCAATGGAACTATGTTTCTTGCTTGACCAGCTGATTGGACCTTCTGCAAGCATGAACACATATCCTAATGTGGAATTTCTATCTGTGCTATCACCTGCCCAATCACTGTCAGTAAATCCAGTCAAATCAAGATCAGATTTTGCTTTATAGAAGATCCCATGTGTCCTTGTTCCCTGAACAAAGTTAAGGATCCTTTTGGCTGCTTTCCAATGGATCTCATGAGGCTGATCCATGTATCTAGATGCCACACTTACTTCATAACAAATATCAGGTCTAGTATGTGTCAGATACAACAAACATCCAATCAATTTTTTATACAGTGTATTGTTTACCATAGGTGAAGAATCAGCTTCTTCCAGCTTCACTCCTGAAAGGAAAGGAGTTTTTGCTTGCTTTGCAATCCTTCATTCTAAATTTGTTCAGAAAGTCCAAGGCATATTTGGACTGGTGCACCTTGATTCCAGATTTGGTTTGAGAAATCTCAAGCCCCAAAAATTGACTTAAGAGCCCCAAATCTGTCATGGAGAAGGCTTGGTTCATAGCACCTTTTAAGGAAGCAATCTCAGCCTTTGAGCTTCCTGTAATGAGGAGGTCATAAACATATAACACAATTATCATTAATGAACCATTAACTAACTTCAAATAGACATTTGGATCTGATTTGCACCGAACAAAATTCAGTGATAGCAAGAAGCTATCGATCTTCGCATACCAAGCCTTGGGGGCTTGCTTTAGCCCATACAATGACTTTCTCAACCTGCACACAAGAGAAGGGTTAGTAGAAAAACCTTGAGGATACTGCATATATATCTCCTCAGTGAGATATCCATTCATGAAGGAACATTTTACATCCATGTGATGTACCTCCCATTGCCTTGAGGCTACAATAGCTAGAGCTAGCCTGATGGAATCCATCTTTGCCACTAGCGCAAAGGTCTCATTGTAATATACGCCATGAACCTGTGAGTAGCCCTTGGCTACCAATCTAGCCTTATACTTCAGTGGTGAACCATCAGCAGCAAATTTGGTCTTATAGACCCACTTACACTGGACTAACTTTCTTCTTGGAGGAAGATCCACTAGCTCCCATGTGTTGCTCTTCTGGAGTGAGATGAACTCCTCCTTCATGGATGTTTTCCATATTAGATCTCTTTCTGCTTATTCATATGTTTGAGGATCAGAATCCACCATCAAATAGCAATTTTCAGCAAACATAGGATCCTTCATGCACAGACCACTCTCAAATTGAGATCTAGTCCTCCTTGGGTCATTGGGATCCCCAACTAGCTCTCCTGCTGCATGTAGTGTCTTGGATGCCCATTTTAGCCTTGTAGGGCTGTTAGGGTCTGCAATAAACTCATATCCATCAGAAAAATCAGAATCATCATGTTCAACAAACTCTTTACTTACTTCCCGAGGTTCAGGTGGAGAAGAGGCTTCTCCAACTTCCACTGCTGCAAGGGGTTCTTCTTCAAACTGAACACACCTTTCAATGAAGGCTTTGTTTGTGCTCAAATTTATCAACTTGTACCCTTTTGAATGTTTAGAGTATCCAACAAAAAGACACTCTTGGATTTGGGGCTGCAAAGCCTTCCTCTTCTCTATTGGGATTCTAGCCCAAGCCTTTGAGCCAAAAATCCTGAAATGGGTCACATCTGGCTTGTGCCCACTCCATGCTTCAAAGGGATTCATACCATCAAGCTATTTATGAGGCACCCTATTCTGGATATAGGATGCACATTTGATAGCTTCGGCCCAGTACTTTGGTGGCAAAGTTTTGGCCTCCATCATGCATGTTGCCATCTCCTTCAGTGATCTGTTCTTCCTCTCAGCAACACCGTTTTGCTGTGGTGTGTAAGGGATAGAATGCTGCATCTGCACAATAATTAATAAACTCAGAATTGACATACTCACCACCATTTTCATATTTGAGGACCTTGATTTTCCTCCCAGACTGGTTCTCAACCAAAGCCTTAAAGACTTTGAACATGCCAAAAACTTCAGACTTGTGTTTCAGGAAGTAAACCCAGCAATACCTGGAAAAGTCATCAATGAAATTCAATGCATATTTTGCCTGACTCATGGACATATGAGGGAATGGGCCAGAAACATCACTATGGATCAGCTCGAGGGGTGCAGAGGTTCTCTCATGACTACCTCTCTCAAATTTATGCTCTAGCTGTTTTCCTAGGATACAACCTTGGCAGACTCCTTTGCAAAATTTTATCTTGGGCAACCCTATGACCATCTCTTTTTCACTAAGATTAGAAAGATACTTGTAATTTAGGTGGGAAAATATTTCATGCCAAATCTTGCTGGCTTCATTAGCATGAATCAGAAGAGCAGAGGGGTTTGAGTAGCGTAGGAAGTGTGAGAATATGTATACCTTTTGAGCATGATTTGCAACTCCTTTTGCAATGACTCTACCACTTGAGATATCTGTGATCTCAACTTCATCAGGGGAGAATATGACCTTCTTTGGAGACCCAGTGTGGGTCATCTGGTACACTGACAAGAGGTTGGAGGCAAGACCAGGCACATACAAGACATTTCTGAACTGACCATGATCAAGATCAATCCTCCCTTTTCCCAAACTTTCAGTGAGAGAGTTATCTCCCAGTACTATAGATGGTCCTTTCGACATGTAAGGTGAGGAGAAGGCCTCCTTGGTCGAAACCATGTGTCTTGAAGCTCTAGAATCAATGATAAAACTGGGTGAGCTTGATGTGCCAGCAACCAATGCATGAACTCTCTCTCTGTCATCTGAACTTGATCCTCATTGTCTCTTCTTTGAGCTTTGTGGAAGGGAGATACCATTCTTCTCCAGGAGTTGGGTCAGCATATCAATTTTCTTTTTCATACAAGATCTTTCAGAGTGATTGCCCTTATTGTAGTATGTGCACTTCTTCATTTCACCTTTGTTTTTCTTCTTCTGGTAATTCTTCTTGGAACCTTGTGGCTCCTCTGGAGACTGTTTCTTGTCTCTCTTTTGCTCAGGTGGCTTTTTATCTTTATTTTTTCCTTTTGAATCCACCTTCGAATATCCAGCAATCAAAGCTTGATCTTTGGATGGTTTGATGGTGTCCGTCATCACCAGCTTGTCTTGTTCTTGTGTGAGAGATTCCATGAAATCTGCAAGGCTAGGCATCTTCCAGGTTCGAGTTGTCAGTTTTGTGGCATAGAAGGTCGAAAAAAAAACTGAATAGTCAGGGCCTAACTTTGAGAGGATGGCCAGGATGAGCTGATCATCTTTCTTTTCGATCCCACACTGTTTCAGCTGCAAAACTAGTGCTTTGAACTTGCAGAAATATAGTTGCAGGGATTCAAAGCTATTTGGACTCAGAGAAATCAGCTCATTTTAGATTTGATGTCCCCTCATCTGATCTGTCTTTCCAAAAAATCATCAAGCTTATCCCATACTTCATTCGGTGATGTCAATCCATCAATATGGAAAAGGAGGTCTCTGGAAATACTTAGACACAAGAGACCATAGGCCTCATCCCTTTTGTTGTGCCATTTAATCTTCTCTACAGCTGCATTGGGCTCTGCTTCTGTTGCCATAGTCACCCTGTAGAGGCCTTTTGATATCAATAGTATCTCCATCTCTGCTTTCCATTCAAAGAAATTGAAGGGAGTCAAGATAGTTTTCTGTGATTGATCCATAGCTTAGAAAATCTGTCCCGGCTGTCAGTAGAAGGCTCCCAGCCACTGATGTCGAACCTGCAAAACAATTTTGAAGGAGAGAAATCGATCTACAATGGATCTAATACCATGTGGAAATTGAACCAGGTGATAGATTAATTTTACTCACAACAATTAACAATTGATCATGCAAAATCACTCACAAAGACACTGAAAATTGGAGTTGAACACTAAACTGTATTAACTCAGTATACAATAGCCAACCCTATAACATAATAGGCTGCTGAATAAATAACATACATCAGGGATTCGAATGCATGAGGAGAAATTTGAATCTAGCATAAAGCAGGCTTACTAAAAATAAGCAAATCCCCCATAAGTGTAAAAAGCTGATCCCAAATCTGTCATGGAGCTCACGAATTGGAAAAAAGGCTTAGGCAAGATAAATAGTGGTGGAATGGCAGATCATAAATGTTTTTTCATGGAGAAAAGAGAGGAGGATGTGTAGGACAAAAAACTAGTCAACCTCACCTAGTCTAGCTTTTCCTTTTGCCTTAAAACACTGAAAAAGCATGCAATAAAGCAAAAAAAGTAGAAGGGTGCCTAAGAGGCCAGGAATAAAGCATAATCAATTCCTTTAGCTCTCCCATGCACTACATGAGTCAAATAAGGCAAGTTTGACCACTATGGATAGGTAAATGACAACTTCCACAAGGTGGGACACATGAACTAGGAAAATAAGACAAAAATAATTAAATTAATGTCTAAGGTATCTAACTATGGGTTGATTATTCTAACAAAATGATGGGATATGCCCACAAAGAAATTTCCTGTCCTTTTATTACAGTCTAGAAAGATTAAGGGATACACCCTGCATCAAAACTACTGCACTTCCTCTTCATGCTCTCATAGTCTCTCTTCCATTACAATACAATACCATACACAGTCATGTTACAATGCTTTCTTTTATAGGGGAAATACCATGGGAAAATACTACGGTTAACCCAATACCATGGGTCCACTAAAATATTGGTCAACTCACATCCAAAAAAAAATTCTCGAGGGCTTTGCCCCCGAACCCCCATTTCTTGAGGGAACTACCCCCAAACCCTCGTGTCTTTAGGGAGTTACCCCCGAACCCCCTTTTTCGAGGCACTACCCTGAACACCAAGGAAGGGGGAATGAGTGTAAAGTACACCTGGGTTACAAACACGACTGAATAATATCTCTGGATCTAGAATATTAAGCTCCACAACCAACAATCTCCCACTTGGAGACTGATCACAGCAACTCCACCGCTAGTGCAATTTTTGGACTATGCTCTTGACCTTGGACTTCGCAAATTTCTTATTTTCACCTTCATGCTTGAAGGCCAATAGAAAGTGAGCAGGAAATCAGTTTCTCTTTGGTTACTCCCTTTCTCAACATGTCTGCAAGATTCTTGGCTAGTATGTATCTTTTCCAGTTTTAACAACTCTTCATCTAGAACAGATCTTATGAAGTGGTACTTGAGTTGTATATGTTTAGTCCTCGAATGAAAGGCTGAGTTCTTTCCAAGATGAATGGCACTCTAGCTATCGCTATACAAACTACTATTCTCCTGCTTCTTACCCAATTCTTCCATGAACCTATGCAACCAAATCATCTCCTTGCTAGCCTCTATAGTAGCAACATACTCTATTTTCATTTTTGAAAGTGCAACAACTTGTTGCAGTTTTGAAATCCAAATTACTACGGTTACACCCACAATAAACACATACCCTATGGTGCTCCTCCTGCTATCTTTATCACTAGCAATATCTGCATAACATATCCCTGTAGAACAGTGTCTGAACCTCCAAAACATAATGCATGAGAAGTGCTACCTCTCAAATACCTAAGAATCCACTATAATGCTTTCCAATGCTCTTTACGTGGATTATTCATATACTTGCTCACAACTCCCATTGCATGTGTAATATCCGGTCTTGTGCACACCATGTCATACATCAAGCTTCCAACCACTGATGAATAGGGAATCTTGGACATGTAATCTATCTCTTCGTGTGTCTCTGGACACATATCCTTGCTTAGTTTGAAATGGCTGGCCAAAGGTGTACTGACCAGTTTTGCATTCTACATGCTAAGCCTCTGAAACACCTTTTATATGTACTCACCTTGAGACAACGCCAATTTGTGATTTTTCTTGTCTCTTGTTATTCTCATACCAAGGATTTGATTTGTAGCACCCAAATCCTTCATTGCAAATGATTTAGCTAGTTTTCTTTTGAGCACATTTATATCCTACATGTTAGACCCTGCAAAAAACATGTCATCCACATACAATAACAATATAATATATCTTTCATTATATAGGCTCTTGAAATAAACACAGTGGTCAGAATGACATCTATCATAACCTTGTTCTATCATAAACTTATCAAATTTTAAATACCACTACCTTGGAGCTTGCTTCAGGCCATACAAGCTCTTCTTCAACCTGCAAACCAAATTCTCCTTCCATTTGACCTCATACCCTTGTGGCTGCTGCATATAAATCTCTTCCTCCAAATCCCAATGGAGAAAGAATGTTTTTACATCTAACTATTCAAGATGCAAATCTTCTACCACCACTAGACTTAAAATAGTTCTAATTGAATTCATTTTAACAATAGGATAAAATAATTCATCAAAGTCTATACCTTTCTTTTGTGCAAACCCCTTTACAACAAGTCTAGCCTTGTACTACTTCTTGCCTCCATATTCTTCCTTCAACCTGCAAACCATTTATTCTGTAATGCCCTTTTTTCTGTAGGCAACTTAACCAGATACCAAGTCTGGTTTCTTACCAATGAGTCCATCTCCTCATCCATGCCTTGCTCCCACTTATTTCTAGTTTCTATCTGCATTGCTTCTTCATAACATTCTAGTTCACCAAAATCAATCATCAATAAATAATACAGTGAAGGAGATAATCGTTCAGGGGGTCTACTTAACCTGGTAGAATTTCTTACAGTTGCACGAGTTTCAGGTACCCACTGCTGCTCTGGGTTTTTTGGTTCCTTTGGAACTTCATTTTCTTTGATTTCATCAAGCACTGTGTGCTCTGTGTTTTCCTTTTCTTCTTTCTTTCCATACAACTGATCTTTGTACATGACCTTTTCATTGAATACTACATCTCTACTCCTAATGATTTTGCGATTTTTAAGATCCCATAAAGCGATAACCAAAATCATTAACCCCATATCCAATAAAGGTACATTTCTTGGATTTAGCCTCAAGCTTTGTTCTATCATCTTTATCAATATGGAAAAATGCTTCCCAGCCAAAAGTTCTCAAAAATGAGTATTTTACCTGTTTACCTGTCCATGCCTCCTCTGGAATGCCACCATCCAAAGCGCTCGAAGGCCCTCTATTTATTAAATAAACAGTAGTGTTTATAGCATCAACCCAAAACTATAAGGGCAATCCTACATGCAATCTCATACACCTTGCACGCTCCATGATCATTCTGTTCATCCTTTCTGACGCACCATTTTCTTTTGGTGTTCCAGGGACTGTCTTCTCTCTGGAATCCCATTGTGTGAACAGTAAATATCAAACTCCTTGCTACAGTACTCGCCTCCATTATCAGATATGAGACATTTTAACCTTTTTCCTGTCTCATTCTCAGCCAAATATTTCCACCTTTTAAAAGTATCCAACACATCAGATTTTTGTCTAATGCAATAAACCCAAGTTTTTCTAGTTTCATCATCAATAAAAGTAACATAATAATGAGAGAAACCAAGATATTGTACCTGAGCTAGTCCCCATACATCTATATGGACAAGCTCTAACTTTTTACTCTTGTTTTTCTTCCCAACCCTGAGAAATCTAACTCTCTTGTGTTTTCCATAAACACAGTTCTCACAAAATTCCAAACTTACCTGCTTCAGATCTGGAAGCAGTTTCCTTGAGTGGAGAATCTGCATCCCCTCCTCACTCATGTGGGAAAGCCTATGATGCCACAATGCCGAAGCTATTTCTGTGGAAGGTATAGAGATAGAATAATCAGTATTATGAGGACATAAATATAACGTACCTACCCTGACTCCTTTTTCTATTACCAATGATCCTTTAGTGATATTCCACCACGTTTCTCCAAACATAGACAAAAAAATGCTATCTCCCAACTGCCCTGTTGAGATCAGATTTCTTTTCATAGCAGGAATGTTCCTTACATCCTTTAGCAGCCAATCATTTCCATTATTTAACTTAATCTGTACCTTACCCTTTCCAACAATTTTACATGGTTCATCATCCCCGAATATCACATGCCCAAAACCACCTTGAACATAATCATGAAAGAATTTCCTATGGGGTGTAGCATGACATGAAGCCCTTGAATCTACTACCCATTAATCACTAGTATTATCTAATGCAAGAATCAAAGCATCTTGCAACACATCACCTACTACATTTGCTTCCTGAGTAGTGTCTTGTTGTCTATCTCCTTTCTTCTTTGGATCTTTGCAATCTTTCTTCAGATGCCCTTTCTTACCACAGTTCCAACACTCTCTTTTTTCGAATCTAGACTTGGATCTGCCCTTTTTAGACTTTCCGTGATTTCTTGGGCTCCTTCCTCTCTTTTTTTGTCTCTCTCTGCTCTCCATGTTCAACGCATTACCTTATGTCTCAATAGTGCTTTTTCTTTGCATTTCCTTGCTAAGAATAACACCAACAACATCATCAAACTTAAGAGTGTTTGAAATAGGAACAGAGTTACTTACAACCATGACCAAGCTATTCCAGCTTTCTAGAAATGAGCACAATATTAGAATATCCCTAACCTCATCATCAAAGTTCACTTTTATAGAAATTAAGTAACTGGTAAGTGTATTAAACTCATTTAAATGGTCAGGAACAAATACACCTTCTGACATCTTCATATTAAATAAACGCTTCATTAAAAATACCTTGTTAGAAACCGAGGGCTTTTTGTAGAGCTTACTCAATGCACTCATCACACCCTCTGTTGTTTTTTCTTTCAAAATATTGAAGGCCATCGATGATTCCAGGAACAGCCGTATTGTTCCCAGTGCCTTTCTGTCAAGAACCTCCCATTCTTCATCCATCATAGCTGTCAACTGTTTTTCTTTTTCGCCCAACGGAAGGCACAGATCCTTCTGGAATAGATAGTCCTCCATTTGCATCTTCCATAACTGATAGTTTTGGCCGTTAAATTTCTTAACCCTAAACTTTTCTTCTTTTGCCGTTGCTCCCACTTGAACCAGGAATCCTTCTTTCTTGCGAGTTTACCGACCAAATAAACCTTTTGGCTCTGATACCAATTGTTAGAAAAAAGGACCATAGAGCAATAACAAATATATAGTTAAATCAATAAAGAAGATGCAAAACACATTAAAACATTACAGAGAGACATAGATATAACATGGTTCACCCAAACAATGGCATACGTCCATAAGGAAATTGCTAGTCCTTTTATTACAGTCCATAAAGATGAAGGGATACACCCTGCAGCAAAACCGCTGCACTTCCTCTTCATGCTCTCACAGTCTCTCTTCCAATACAATACAATACCATACACAGTCGTGTTATAATGCTTTCTTTTCTAGAGGAAATACCATGGGAAAACACTACGGTTAACACAATACCATGGGTCCACAAAACTGTTGGCCAACACACATCCAAAAAACATTTCTCAGGGGCTCCACCCCCGAATCCCCATTTCTCGAGGGTGCTTCCCCCAAACTCCCATATCTCGAGGGTGCTGCCCCCAAACCCCCTTTTTTGGGGCACTGCCCCGAACCCCAAGGAAGGGGGAATGAGTGTACAGTACACCTTGGTTACAAACACAACTAAATAATATCTCTGGATCTAGAAAATTAGGCTCCACAACCAACATTTTGGAAACACATACCTGTTTCCCCATATGTGTAACTTAGGTCCACAACCGTAAATGGAATTGATTTAAAGGATGTACCTAAGGGTCCACACATCAAACATATCAAGAAAGGTAAGTCTTATATTCTTATGTTTATATAAAAACAACTATGGGGAAACAGGTATGTGTTTGATGTGTGGACCCTTAGGTAAACTCGGTCTTGATATAAACATAAAAATATTTACCTATGGGGAAACTAGGTCTTGACATAAACATAAGAATATCAGACTTAATTGTCTTTGATGTGTTCTTGTTGTACCATTCCTTGCTTTTATCACTCTTATGTTCTCTCTATGCATTGCCCACCTCTATTTTTTAACTACTTTCCCTCTATCAGAATAGTTTGTTTTCAGCTTTTGGCTGCATTTCTTCATCGTTTCTTTAAATTACTATTCAAAATTGTGTTTTATTTTTCATTTTCTACCAAAAGCTTGGAAGTTTTTGTTCCTGTTTATTTTCTACCAAACCAAGAAATTGCACAAGAAGCCTTTTTTGAGTGGAAATAGAGGTGCTTTTCCTGTCATCCAAGCTTCTTCTAACCTTCTCATGGGGAAGAGGAGTCTGGAGTTTTAAAACCTAGTAAGATCAATTATCCTTTATCCTCCATCTTTGAAGCTACCATTTGTAGTTATATTACAAGTGTATTGTGATAGATTTCTTGGTTTCTCATGGGAATCTTTGTTGGGGTTGAAATAGAGGTATATTTCCATTCTATACCATTTGTCTTGTAGTGATAATTTGTAGGAATTGCGGTGACATTGCCACCTCGTGGCTCTTGTTTGACAAATATCTAATGTCTAGCTTAGGATTTTCCTATTGAATATTTCTGAAGTGGATCTAATTATTAAGGAGTAGATTGGAATTGAACCATTCATCCCTATCCACTCTTTAATCACTAAATCCTCCATGAGATCCTCAATTGACCCCATCTTCCTAACTTGGATTTGTTAGGCACTAATCATAGCTTTTATGCCATTTTCAATCTAAATGCATCTTTCATTTTCTATTTTATAAGATCTGAAAATTTGTCATTTACATGTATTAAACTCATCCCTAAAAAATCAAATCACATGGTAGGTTTGCCCCAATTTGTGGCCCGGAATTACCTTCTGGAAATCTACTTTGTAGCGCTGATTAAATCTGGTCTTAAACAAATTTAAAAGGCCCACAAGACTGTACATCAATCAAAATAACTTATTGAATATCGAAAATAATGGAAAGGAATGCGCCTTTCCACGGTCTTTTATCTTTTTAAACCTCCAGGTTTCGTCTCAATATCGACGCACTTTCATCACGGGTATTACAAAACTGTCAAAATCCTGAGTTGCTTTCCACAAATAATGTCTCTATAGCGATGTTCTTTCGTGGAACAATTACTGTTCAACATGCAGATTTCATCGATAGAGATTAGTTTTCCACGGATTTTCGTGGAAGAATTTTTTGTTCAAATTCCAGAATTCGTCAATAAAGGGACACCCATTCGTCACATATGATCCATGGTTTTGCGTGGAAACAAAATTTTGCATGGCATTTTTTTTCCATATTTGCGTCATTATAGGGATGATACTTTTGTCGATAGAGAGGTGAAACATAGAAAATGAATTAAAAAAATCGATTTAAAGGCCATCGTAGATAAGAAACATGGTGGTTTTGCATGGAATAAATTTCTGTTCAAATTCTAGATTTCGTCACTAGAGAGATGAATGTTCATCACAAGTTATCCACTGTTTGGCATGGAAACTAAATTTTCTCAAGCAATTTTTGGCCATATGTTCATTGCTATAGAGACGAAATGTTTGTTGATAGAGAGACAAAATGTAGAAATTCAATTCTAAAAAATCAATTTCAAGGGCACAGTGTAGAAGACACGTGGAGGCCAGTTTTTGTCTCTATATCAATGACGTATAAATTTCATCGTTAAATCCATGAAATAAGTGCCATGAAACGTCACGATCGTTATTGTCACAATTGTGATGGAAAAAACGTGGAAAGAGAAATGAAAAACTGTCACAATTTTGATATTGTGTATTAGTGATATAAGCAAGTTTAAGAGATTAGAATGGTTCATACCTTAGCCAAATCAAGGTTGATCTAAGCGGCACTTCAATCCTCCGCTTTCTCCTCTTTCTCCAAAAAACCTGCAAAACAAACTATACCTTCCTCAAACCATTATGACCACATATAAATCAATGATAATCAAATAAACATGAAATAATGATATGACTAACATCATCATATGATCATAAACAAATATTTAATCACACATTAAATAATGATTTGGTAAGAAGAAGTACGTCACATCTTTATTAATCATGAAACGAAGTACAATTATACCTTCTCTTCAATTTCAACACCTCACGAAGCCTTAATCTAGTTTTGTTGCTTCTCTTCTCCAAGGAACTCAACCTCTAAGCTCTGCAACACAAGGAGATAGCTTCTAGGGAAAATGTGTGGGAAAAAAGAGAACCAATTCCTCCAGCATAGCAATGAAAATCTTCAAGTCCCCTCTCATGGAACTCCCTACCTCTATTTATATGCTTCTGAAGAGATATGGTCAAAGATAAAGTAGTTACAATTGAAATATTTAGTTACATAACTAACCAAACTACCCAAACTTTCGAAAATGTATTTTTGACATGAATACGCGGGTTGCAAATACATCAATTGCATGTTCAGGGGATACACATGGGTTGCAATGAAAATAATCATGTATGACACATGTGTTGCAATGAAAATAGTCACATTTTCAGGGTATATGCTAGTATTATATAGACAAGTCACATACCATATGCAGGTTCCCTTAAGGAAACTCACGTATGAATCATAAATATCATTGTTAGGGTACTTATAGGAATTTTCAGAATTTGGTGTCTTCTTGAAAGTTTTAGTTAACTAAAATAGCTTTCCAACGGTGTAGAGAAAAGGTAAAACAAATTTATAAAACTCTAGATATGGTTCCTCCAATATAGGTGTTTTTTCAGTGACTTTCTTGAAGTATCGTAATGGAAGTGTTGACTTGCAACATAATCATGGAAAAGTGGTCATAGGAAGATATGTGTCATTTTGAGCTATAACATATGCCCCCTAATGTATGACGTTAGAGGATAATATGATAGCCAAAATACATTATAAAGGAAACAACTAAGTATGGAGAGAGCAGAGAATCCAATATTGAAAGGCTCGAGAAAAGGTACCTGAAAGAGAGACAAATATTAGACAAAACTTATCTCTAGTACATACAAGTCCATATGCAAAACATCGCCATAAAGATACAGGCAGATCCAACATATGTACAACTGATGAAACTATGATGATCGCTCAATATGCAAAAAGGCACCATATCAAATCTAAAGGATCCATGGCCACAAATGAACAAGGTGGATCCATACTTGACAAATGATCATAGCCACAAAAATAAAAGGTGAATCTATGTCTTAGAAAAATTTCATATGAAGTGTGACAATGTCTTGCGTAGCTTGGTCAATAGAAAAAAAATGATGATGCTACTATTGGCCTTAGGTGTTCAATCCAAACCACCCAAAAGGTATGAATCCTAACCATGTGAATAAAGGAGTTGAAGTCAACATGAAGGAAACCATTTGATTACAGGTCAATGATGAAAATCGTTAACAAACACAAGGGAAACCACCATTAATGAAAATGGTCCCTAGGGTATCTAGTACATTCTAACAAGTGTGAATACAAGGACTTGAAGTTGAACACTTGAAGAATCCATCAGTAGGATACATTAAGGTATTCCCACTACCCAATAGCAAGGGAAATTTCCACTGATGACTACAATCCCCAAGGTACTGTCATAAAACTCTAAATCTCATTCCCAGAGCAAGATGTGTTGCAATCAATAGGAAGAGATCCTTTGGAAGGAAGGATTTAAGGCATCCTTTATCATCCAACATGAGGTAATTCAAAAACTAATAGGATTTGTAATTGGTATTGAATTTCATGACAAGGACTGCCGAAGACATGATGTACTGAACTGATACCATGGAATGGCCAACACGAAAGGTTAAGGAAACTGCATAATGGTCAACACAAAAGGTCAAGCAAACTATATAATGGTTGAAAAAGGTTTAATATTTTAACAATGAGCATCACACAAAAGTGACTTAGGAATTTTTTGACACAAAAGGACTAACGCCACAAATCTACAATGTAGGAGACATTGATAGATTCCCCATATAATTGGAAACTAAACCAACCGGAGGAGTAATAAAATCTGAATCGAGATAAGGTCAAAATACTAGGACCCAACTATTGATAGACTCAAAACTGGTGCTTTGTTCAAGGAAATAAGACTCAGTGCCATGATGTAAAATACATGTGAATGAAATTCCCTTCCCCTCTTTCTTGTAAAGGTTTAATGAGTCAAAGAAAGAAAACTCAAGACCTTCTTCATTTTTGGAAAGATCGAAGAAGAGAGAGAAGAATGCTTGATAAAGCACTGATTCATGGATTTTATGAGCTCGAACTAGTACATGCTTGTTGGTGTTTTCATATTTTGAGAGTTTGAAAACTCCAAAGAATGTTAGATTTTTATCATTTAAGCAATATGATTTTTGTCATTCTAATAACTAGAAATGGAGAGTTGTATAGCACCATGAGCTACTTACCCATGACATGCATATTAGTACTATACTCTCTTTAATGCAAACATTCTATCATGCATAATACATCAACTAAATATAAACAAATGCATAACAAAATAATATCATGAAATGACAATTGAATACTTATCTTTATTTATTTCTTGGGTAGACTCCTTCTTGAGCCTTCATCTTCATCATTTCTTATCCAAATGCTAATATGTATAAGATTTTCTTTAAGAGTTGATTCCTTCGTATTCCTCATCGCTTGAGGGATCTTCTTTGGATGGCGAGAGCTTGATCTTTAGTTTCTCCCATCTTCTCTTCTCTTATTATGAGTTGAGATTCTTCAGAGTTTGCTGAAAGTAATCACTTCCTTCTGGAACACATTCCTTGAATGAATGAATCCCATGATCCCGAGAGGCCATTGAAGGTGGTTATCATAACTTCTACATTCTCTACTTCTTCTTCTACTGCATCAGGTTGTTCTTTTATTTGAGAGACCCTTGTAAAGTATGCTTGTATGGTCTCATAATTCAGGGTCTTCATATTCTTCAACTGGTTTCTCAAAGTCATCCTTTAAATAGCTTGGTCAAGGAATCAAACATCTATTTAGGCGTCTTTAGGGAAGACACTTGCGGTATAAGGTAATCCTTCATAGAATCAACATTAATCCTCTTGGCCTTAACCAAGTTCTTCTTGTGTAAGGCTAAGTTTAGCCTCATCTCCCTATGGAACTGGTACCTTTCCACTCATGTAGGTGTCCAATTCATTTTCTTCAGAGAGATCATATAATTCCATGCTTTCAAGTTGTCAAATTCACCAAGCTTATCATCAAACTGATGTGATAGATCATTTTGAAATGAGAACCTCAAATGAAAATAGCAAAAGATTAGATCTTACCGATTTGAGGTGTCCGTCCTTGTTCTGGAGTTGGCTGATCTAGGGTTTGCCAGTGAAACCCTAATTTTAAAAACTTAGAATCTTTCAGATCTGATTGGATATAGAGATAGAAATATTCAAGTTCAGGTTCCCAATGTACTCCTTTTCTGAAAACAGTGGAGGGAAGCTCCCGAAATAGGAGGCCTTGGTTTACCAATATCTTCTATATAAATTCTTTGTACTATTTGTGCGGTATCTCCAAAATTTATGCTCCTATGTGTATGCAATTGCATACTAAGGTAGCCTCAGTTGTCCTTGTTCCAGCACCAAAGGTTTCATCATAATTGGTTTCACCAATTGGGACTTATGAGCATTTTCCCAAGCTGACCTATTTCAGGACTGTTCAATGTAGTGAACTTGTATGAACTGACGCGTGTTACTTTTACATATTCGTTGTCTAAAAATTCTACCACAAAAAGTACCATCCATTCCCTTTCTAGAAAATCTTGAGAAATTTCATTTGGACCATGGTAGCCCTAGATATAACAATTCTCCCCAAGTGTCTTGTATATGGAGGAGTCCTAGGAGAGACTGGAACCTTAACTTGGAGTCATCATATGTTCTAGAATATATTGAATTGGAGGCAGAAACTTAGACACAATGTACATAAAAGATTTATATTTGACTTGTGAAATTTTTGGCCCCTGATACTTCTGCAATCCCAAGATACATCGAATGTACCAAAACTTATCAGTTTCAATATTTTAGGGTTTTTCAGGCTCGGGGTCAAACTAGGGTTTGAATTTCCCAGAGTTTCACCCAAACAAAAATCTCAACCTAGTTCTCTAAACTTATATTTTAATGAGGAGAGTAATCCTATTCCGGGCTCACTCAGAAATTCCTCTTCTGTGAAAAGCCCTAATTTCCCGCACCAAAAACTGAAAATGCCCAGAATCAAATTCTACTTCGATAGAAAGATGTGCCCTTCAATGGAGATTCACCCTAGCATACTTTTTTTTATGGATTATGGAGAGAGACCTAAAAATTAATAAAACCTAGCTTCTGCAACTGCACAATGTATTCTTCTTAGGCTAGATCTGATACCATGTTATATTTTTATCATTTAAGCAATATGATCTTAGGATCTTATTTGAGAGAATAATATGCACAACAATAAACACAAGAGACAAAACACACAAAGAATTTTCCTTAGGGAAACCATAAATGAGAAAACCCTGCAACCTCCTCAAATATCGAATGAGCACCAATGGTAGCAGTAAAACCTAAAAACATAAAATGATCTCCAACAGCTTGTTCTCTCTCTCTCTCTCACTTGAGAGAGCTACTTCTCTCACTCATGCACCTTAGTGAGTGAGTGTGTGTGTGATAAATAGAGAGGCTCACTCTCTATTTATATTATTTCATTCACTTAATGTCCACTTCAACATGTTGGTCCCATTTAAGAGTTACTTACTAGGGCTAACATCTCTAGGAGAGTCTAATAACCCTAGTTCCCCCTCAATTGTTTAGAATTTTCCCCTCCGATCAAAAAGGAGGGTTAACTCTAAAACAATGGTGGGGACTATTGCCCCGAATTACAATAACTCACCTAGGACTGAATTCTCTAGGATATTGTAATAACCCTATGGCCCCACAATTGTGGGGACTTTAACCCTTGATAAATAAGGAGGGTTACCCTCTATGACTTCACATAACTTGTTTACATTATTGAATCTCCCAATAGGAACATCGGGGCATGACATGACTCAATTACATTACAGATACTTCCCAGAATAAACATCCGGGTACAATACATAAGATATACATGTGAATACATTCTGAAGTTACAAATACATCAACAAAGAAGACTCCAAGGGGGTGCTTTTTCGTACAATTTAGTCTCTTGAGGCCAGAAAAGTATAAAACAAACCAAAGAAGAATTCTCTTAGCTTCCAAATAAGTAAGGAGTGCCTTTTTCATACTTAGTCAGGAAGGTCCATAAAAGGTTAAATTACCACCTACCCAACGCTCCTTCAAAAGCAGCATATAGCTTAAGTTTTACGAGTGTGAAGGAAGGAAATATTAGTTAGAAAGCTCCATTTGATTACAAGAAATAGGTCCCACAACAGTAAACTCAATGCTTTGTTCTTTAGGGTTTAATGACAATGAAAAAGACATAAAGTACACTAAGAATATTTTTCATGTTTAGGTCCAGAGCACAAAAAAGAGAAAACGAAGCTCATACCGAGAGTTCCTTTTCTGTAAATTTAATCCCTCAAGTCCGGAAAAGTAATAAACCTACCTACAAATACTCTTCTTGATTCCAAAGAAAAGGGAGTGTTCCTTCCTCGTATTATTCCACATGGTTCGAGAAAGCGATAACCTACCACCAATGTGGATTCCCATTCACATGTTCTTAACTAGACTGAATGGACAAGTTTACTCAGTAGTCAAGTCTATTTTAAGGAGTAAGACCTAGGCCTAAAGAAACTCCATATCTTTCCCATGAAGTTTTAATGAGTCCAAAAAATTCAACTCGTGGCCTCCTTACTATTTTTAATGAGCTCGAAGGAGAGCAGAAAGAATGCTTTAAATGCGAGGAGATGAGTGTCAGAGGCAAGAAAAACTAGTTCCAAGCGCGAGGAACAAACCTATGCATAATGAAAAGAACATGAGTAGGATAAAGACACCCAGGGAATGTCTCCTCAAGGTAAAGGGTGTCAAGTTGCAAAGAAAAAATGATACAATGCTTAGCGATGATGAGAACAAGGATGAGGGCTTATACAACGAGATAAAAGTGTGGAAGCCAGCTTCAGGCTCATAAGCATGAATAGGGCACATGAAAATGCAGTTACAACTTGAAAAACTAGAAAAGGCTAGTAAACAATTATGAATCCAACTAAGAATCCTGTCTCCAAGAAACAACAACATCATGATCATATACAGAAAAAAAAATTCTGATGCAGGTCACTTTGGCAGAAACATATGTGACTTTGCTATCTTCTACAAAAGGGAAACTCAAGGTAGAATCAAATGAATAATATTATGATAGCACCAAGGCTTAAGGGTTTATAATCAGTAAGATCTACCTCAGAATGAGAGAAAAAAGCAACAAGGGAGATATATTCTATAGGAACAAACTCAGTATCATAGGAGTTGAAAAATTCTTAAGAAAATCAAACTCATCAAGATATCTCACTTGTTGATCAAAGGGAGAGTTCAAAGACTCAACAAGGCCAAAAGAAGGAGATTGAAAAATATAAATATGAGGTTTATAAAGCAAGTCAGGGTTAGATTTAGTCACAACTGAACCAACATCCAAAAGAAGGTAAGACTATATCAAAGACTCTAAGAAGACTTCATCCAAAGGAAGGAGATCATCCAAGATAAGAAACATGTCTAAGATTTTAAATGGATTGACGAAGTGGAGAGAAGGCTCCACAGTCTGTATAGGATGACTCACCTGGTCAACTGATGGAACCAAGTACCCATAAGGTAAGCATGAAAACAGAGGCCACTTCTCAATAGAAATTGAACGCAAATGACATGAGGCCACATAGCTCACCTGTGGCGGGGTAGTGTCTATAGAAACACTAGGAATCAATAAAGGAAAAACCTGGTCTCTAGTTGGGTCAAACGACGGATCAAGAAAATACAACAGATCGATAGTCACAATTTCTTCTCCATGATTAAAGTACATTACACGAATTATTTTTGACACCACAACTTGCATGGCATAGACATAATCACGTCGAAGGATCATATTGAATTCCAAGGGGTCTTCTATCACCATGAAGTTAACTAAGACGTTTTTCCAACCCAAAGTGACAGGTGTTTGAGCAATAATTCCCAAGACTATACTAGTTCTTCTATCAAACACCTGTAATTGAATAGTAGTCGACACAAGGATGGAAGATCCCATGACTTGCCAAGCATGAGTAGACAAGATACTAAATCAGGATCCTTCATTAACAATACAACGAGCAATCCTGTATTTTTCAATTTTGACCTTTATCTGGAAAGGTACATTAGAAGGAAGGCACAACTCAACTAGGCTATCCCAATCAAAGGAGGAAATCTAAGAGCTTAGTGGGGGCTGATCCAAAGCAAGTTCAGTGCCCTCTTATTCAGTAAGTTCTGAGCTGGTAGTGAAGAAAATGTGACTAGAAGACACTTCACTCTTCGAAAAAAGAGTGGTATTGATCGACAAAGGAATCAATTCAACTGCTTCGTGAAAGTCAATCTCTGAAGGGAGAGTGGGATTGACCAAATATGACATTGGTTCAATCACATCAGGATCACTCTCCAAAAGAAGAGTGGGATCAACCAAATCTGAGATTGGTTTGACCACTTGATCAACCAAAGGTTGAGCAGGTTGTTGAGAAACTACAGGTTGTCCAGGAGAAGGAAATTCTTGAGTCTCAGACCACACTCTTTACACCTATGCAATAGTAGGGCACTGGTGAGTAAGATGATCTCCCTCGCATAGATTACAAGGGAACTTAGGTTTGGACTTCAAACGACCATTTTTATCAACAATGTCAACATGACTAGTAGTGGATGATTGTTTACTCTCAATATGACCTACAAAGGCTAATATTTCCCCCCCAACATGACCACCAAAGGCTAGGTGGCTAGGTCCAACTTGACTAAGAGAGGTTGGTTGTTGAAAAACTTCAAGATGTTAAAAAATGGGATGACCATGAAACCAAACTCTTCACACCTCCGCGATGGAAGGGAATTTATAAGTAAGATGTTATCCCTCACAAATATTACAAGGAAACTTGGGCTTGTGTTTTGAACAAGTAGTCTTTTCAACAATGTCAACATGATTCGTAGTGGTTGAATGATTATCTTCAGCATGAACCACAGAGGCTGAGAGAATTCCCCCAGCATGACTTGCATAGGCTGAGAAAATGGGTCCAACATGAACTGCAGAGGTTGGATGGGGAGGTTCAAATTGAACATTAGAGTTTGAACGGGTGCCCTCAGCATGAACTATAGAGGCTGAGTGAATGGATCCAACATGGCCTAGAAAGGTTGGAAGGATCCTAGCAGCATGATCAATAGAGGTCAGATTGTGAAGACCAACTTGAATTGCATATTTTGAGTGCTTAGATACAACATGACACGTAGAGGTTTCCATGGGTGCCCTTAGCATGAACCACAGAGGTTGGGTGCTGAGGTTCAACTTGACCTACAGAGGTTCAACAGGTGCCCCCTTGCTTATGTGCCTTCTTCCTATTCCTCCTTCTTTTACTCATTTTAGACTGTCGATTACTAGTATCAGTACTTTCACCGCATGAGGTAGGAGGAGGAGAATCAACTACAGGTGAAGGGGAAGTAGTGTTCTGATGCGCTTGGTATAAGGAGATTACTTGAGAATCATTAGGGGAATTCAGGACAGTTGGAGTGGAAAACAACTACACCAGTATCCCTAAGGTGAATCCAGTTAGATTTAGGGTGGCTATCAAAGGAACACCAACATTCCTTGTGAGAGGAATAGAATAAGCAGTTCCCAGCATGGGGATCTCTTGGTTGGTGTTTAAAGGGGTATTAGCCATAGATTAAAATAATAAGAAAAAGTATGAGGTCAACAGGAAACCAAAAGTACCAAAAACACACCTGAAAAAAGAATAAGTACAGACAAATCACACAACACTCACTTAACAAATTCCTAAAGAAAAATAGACAAATAGGTATAAGGCATGCTTTCCAGAAGAAAGATGATAGATAGTTACTTTGTGTCCTTGTATATGTTCTTAGGCACAAGTGAAGGAATCACCCACTACCCTCCCACACCTTCTACTGGGGTTACCTTCCAAGATCGTCCAAGGTAGACCAGAAATAGCCTTTTGGTATACCTGTGTATGAACCCTAGATGTCAAAAGATACTAAAGGATACCACAACTATACCTATAGTCTTAGGGGATAGTCATAAGCCAGGTTTGTACGCATGTTCAGGGTAGAAAAACCCAAAACCCTGTCAACATTGGCAATGCACGGGGCCTAAAGGGTGGTATTGACAAAAGTCCCCATATGCGCAAAAACCTTGGTCTACGGTTTGGAAAGTTATTAGAGGGTTATATCCTCAGTCCAAGCCTCCATGTAGTCTCGTGCTTAACTCCCATTTGAGAGGAGCTTTCTAGATACAATCAACATAGAAGAGGATTCACTTAGTGATTGGCCAGCTAGATCTGAAATCAAATACTTATGGAGAGTTGAAACTCCCTAATCCACAAGTCTAGCCTAAGTTATTTGGTGTAGGAGCCTATAAAATAACACTTACCTATAATTTTTAATTAGATCGTTCATTTTAAAAGGCTGTTTTTAGTTAGAGGGTAAATGGTGTGAAAATTATGTGGTGTTTTGACTCAAAGTTGAAGAAAAATGACTAATCAAAGACAAATGAAATCCAAAAAGCAAAAACTATTCTCTTTTTTTTTCAAATAGAAACTTGAAAGCCACAAAAGAACAATTTATTTTTTATTTTTTTCAAAAATAACGATATGCATTGTATTAAAGACAAAACCCTAATCTACATGCATATTAAACAAGTATATGTTCTTTTTCTATTTTCTTTTATAAATGTAAAAGAAAAACTACCTACAAACAAAAGTATGCAGATAACAAGAACAAAGCAAAAGGGACTCCTCTATACAACCACCAAACGGACTCTAGAATGCCCTAAAGTCCATATAAACCCTACTTGGAAGGAATACTTGCATAAGAGACAAGTCAACTATTTTGGCAAGGTGAATTTAACCAACAAAAGAAGAAGGAAACAAAGACTAATAAGCTTCTACATTCATATAAAGATCACTATCAGAGGATGACCAGAAACATAAGCCAAAAATCAAACCAAGCAAAGGGGGTAAGGGGAATGAGTAAAGAGGAACCCTAAAGATATAAAAAATACTTACCACATATATGAAGAACAACCAAAAGGGTTGTCACTAACTCCTTGGAGTCATGCACCTATAGAGGACCCCAAAAGACTTGCCAAACAACCCACAACAACAGAAAAAATTAGAAAAATGAGGAAAAAACACTATTTTAGGGGCACATGGAGGTTCTACTACTGACAAGTATTGGGTCATACATGGGTTTATAGTATAGAAGGTCATGTGTACAAACTAGGCATGCAACTATTCAGTCTACAACTCACTTATGGGTGGAAACAATCCCCTAAAAAGGTCAAAAAATGCCCGAGGAAGGCAGGGGAAGTGTACTATCAGACTTATAAGGTGTTCTTGAGTGGTAAGAGATACCTAAAAAATTGCAAAAGACTAGAAGAAACACAGAGAAACCCAAACAGACAAGGTTCTCCCTAGTGGAGTCCCCAGTTCTGTTGTAAAGGAAAGTTTCCTATGGCTCAGGTTTAAGAGGCCATCAACGTATTGGGGTTGAAAGAGAGATCCAAGTGGTTCTATAATTATATATAAGAAAGTTTTAGAGATTAGAATGGTTCATACTTTAACATAATGAAGGTTGATCCAAGCATCCCTTTAATACTCCTCTTGCTCCTCTTGCTCTAAGAAACCTGCAAAATGAATTATACCTTCCTCAAACCATTATGACAACATATAAAGCAATGATAATCAAATAAACATGGAATAATGATCTGAATAACATCATCATATGATCATAAATAGATATTCAATCACACATTGAACAATGATTTGGGAAGAAGAAGGACATCACATATTTATTAATCATGAAATGAAGTACAAGTTTACCTTCTCTTCAAGTTCGCCACCTCAGAAAACCTTGATTTGGTTCCACTGCTTCACTTCTCCAAGGAACTCATCCTCCAAGCTCTGTAATAGAAGGAGATAGATTCTAGGGAAAAGGTGTGGGCAAAGAGAGCTCTAATTCCTCCAGCATAACAATGCAAAGATTCAAGTCCCCTCTCATGGACCTCCCTACCTCTATTTATATGATTTTGAAAAGATAGGGTCAAAGACAAAGTAGTTACAACCGAAGGTGTCAGTTACATAACTAACCAAACTACCCAAACTTTGAAAAATGTATTTTTGACATGAATATGCGGGTTGTAAAGATATTAGTCGCGTGTTCAGGGGATACGCGCGGGTTGCAATGTAAATACTCGTGTATGACACGCATGTTACAATGAAAATAGTCACGTTTTTAGGGTATACATGAGTATTATATAGACAAGTCACGTACCATACGTGGGTTCCCTTAAGGAAATTTGCGTCATGTACAATACGCGGGTTCCCTTAATGAAACCCCCATATGCATAAAAAATCTCATTTTTAGGGTACTTATAGGCATTTTCAGAGTTTTATGTCTTCTAGAAAGTTTTAGCTAACTCAAATACCTTTCCAACAGTGTAGACAAGAGGTAAAATGGAGTTACAAAACTTGGGTCCTCCAATATAGTTTCGTTTTCAGTGACTTTCATGAAGTGTCATCATGGAAGTGTCGACATGCAACGGAATCATGGGAAAGTGGTCACATGAAGAGATGTGTCATTTGAGCTATAACAAATATTCCTTCATATGTGTGTTGTTCATAGGATTACAATGTATTTAGTAGCCATGATCTTCCTGACTTGTTGCTTTCTGGCCATTACCTGCCTACATGCTTTCAAGATCTCCTTTCCTCCATCACATGCATGTCCTATACTTCTGTGTTGGTCCCTTTGCTTCCTTCATGACCTACTTTCCTTATCATGCACACAAATTTCCTTCTTTGCTTGTGCACCAGCTTGTTCTTTATGCACCTTTCCTGGCCCAACAATAATTAAGTATATGTGGGATATATGTTGCATTTTTAGGTAACTCTTCTACTGTGTTATAATCAAATCAAACATCTTGATAATATGGATCACTATGAATCTTATATAATAATGCATCCATAACTCTTTGTTTCCTAACAGTAAAATCATAATTGGATCCTTGTCATCCTTTTTCTGGACAATGACCATTAATTCAAACTTGTTAATATGTCATGGAGTGTGTGCAAGTTGATGGTCAATGTCTTTTGACATGTTAGATACAATAGAAAATATAAAAAATAGGCATCCATCAACTTACATCGATATTTTGAGACACTTACATAATGAATCTTGTGATGAGTAAAAAATAAGAAATGCAGGAAATTGAATGATGTTTCGAAATATATAAATTTTTTCTATTGAAAATGTTCTTACCTATCTAAAGCTAGATATTATTTAACGGGCGCTTTTTATTTTTGGGACAAATTATAAGGTATATGTTTTTGTGGGTGCAACCTTTGAGTGAGTAAATGATGGAATAAACTTACGAAAACTGGTAGACATATAAAGACATATAGTACTAATGCATGACTATTTTTCCAATAAAAATAATAATATTTTTAATTATCTAAATGATCAAACCTTGAAAATGCTATGTTAATTATTGGTCCAGCGTTTGAATGTCTTAATGAAATTACATGGAAATGAGATTTTTATAGCATGTAGAGGTTGGTGTTCTTTAGTGCACCATACAATTTTTTTTGAAAATGGTTGAAAAACGAAAGAGATATGGACAAAAGACTAACAATGTGTTTTTTGAGTTCAGGAGTGATGACAAAAGATAAATAAGAAAAATATATATAATCTTGTTAAAAATGACATATTTGCAATATGCAAAAAAACCATATATGATTCTAAAATTTCATAAAAACGGGAGGTGTGCAACATACTATAACCAATGGCTAAACATGAGCATATTGAAAATTTGGATATAATGCTCAATTAGTCATGGTTTATCATAATCCAAGGCATAGGTATGTTGACTCCAAAGCAAATTCCGAAGCACATACATAGGCATAATAATTCCACGCCAGCATGGGAGGAGGCTCGGCCTTATCATTTGGAGGGAATACATTTTTGAATTTAAACAAAACATGCTCTTATTATATTAAATAAAATGAGTGTGCATTTTATAGAAGAAAAATGTGTGCGTGCTTTATTGAAGAAAAACATGTGCGTGTTTTACTGAAGAAAAGCGAGCATGCATTTTTAAATACTACGATGAGTGCTTGTTCTGTCAACTATACCAATACTTTTATTATTTTATGTCCCCCTCCCCCCACTC
>LPNX011046304.1:63379-88427 GCA_001517045.1 Pseudotsuga menziesii
ACCCCCTACTACATCCCCTCTATAACACCGAGACACCCTCTAACCTATCTCTCTCACACACACACACACACACATCCCTATGTCTCCCCTGTTAGATTTTTTTCTTGTTCAAGCTACTATTATGATATTAGGATCTTTAATTGAGAGAATAACATGCACATCAATAAAACAAAAGAACAACACAAGAGACAAGAGACACAAATAATTTTCCTCGAGGAAACCATAAAGGAGAAAACCCTACAACTTCCTCAGAGATAGAATCAGCACCAAAGGTAAAACTGGAAAACAGTAACATGATCTCCTGACAGCAGCAATGTCTCTCTCTCACACTGAGAGAGCTTCTCCTTTTTCACTCATGCACCCCAATGAGTGAGTGTGTGTGTCCTAAATAGAGAGAGTCACTCTCTATTTATATTCTTCCATTCACTTGTAACCCACTCCATCATGTCGGCCTCACTTAACAATTACTTACTAGAGTCGACATCTCTAGGAGTTTCAAATAACCCTAGTGCCCCACAACTTGTGGGGACTTTTCCTCCTCCGACCAACAAGGAAGTTTATCCTTAACACAATGGTGGGGACTATTGCCCCGATTTACAATGACTCACCTAGGGTTGACTTCACTAGGATAGTCTAATAACCCTAGGGCCCCACAATTGTGGGGTGTTTAACCCTTGACCAATAGGAGGGTTACCCACAATGACTTGAGATGAATTTCTCATTATAGAAACTTCCTAAAATAAACATCGAGGTATGACATGACTCAACTACATTACAATACATCTCGAAATGAACATCGGGTTACAATAGATAAGAAATACAAGTGAATACATTCCGAAGTTACAATTACATCAACACTCCCTCTTAACTAGGAAGGTATTCTCTCAACACAATTTATCAGCACAAGTATTCTTCTCTGTATCATCTGGGTCATCATTAAGTCCTTATCATCTTCAAGTCATCTTCATCTGGATCTGGATCATCACTTGATCTAGATCATCATCACTGGATCTAGATCATCACTAGATATGGATCATTACTCGATCTATATCATCATCACTGGATCTAGATCATCACTCGATCTGGATCACCACTGGACATTGTCACTGAATCTGGATCATCACTGGATTTGGATCATCACTGGATTTGGATCATCACTAGATCTGGATCATCACTTGATCTGGATCAGTACCATGGGTGCTATCTCATGATTATTCTCGTCACAAGAATTTCTATAGAGCCAACCCTTTTTCATGCTGGTTGTAGGCCTAGCCTCCATGTAGGTCTTCTTCAGTGCTTATATCTGACACCAAGTCATAATGGCTCGCCTAGTAGTTACATCTGACCTACTTGTCAGAAAGGCATGCCTAGCACTCACATCTGATCATGTAGGAAGAAATCCTATAATCATATCAGAAAGGCCTAGTAGTCACATCCGATCATGAGGGAACACATCCCACAACTCTACCAAAAAGGCTCAACACTTATATTTATCCATGTAGGAACACATCCTACAACCATGCTAAAAAGGCTCTGCTCTTTCACCCATGCGAGAACACATCCTACAACCATGATGAAATATCTCTGCACTGACATTCACCCATGCAAGAACACATCCTAAAACCATGATGAAAAGGCTCTGCACTTACATCCACCCATGTGGGAACACATCCTGCAACCATGATGGAAGGGCTCTGCACTTACATCCACCCATGTAGGAACACATCCTACAACAATGATCGAAGGACTTGCAATCATATTTGATCTTGTAGGAACCAATCCTATAGTCATATCAGAATGGCCCCCAGTCCTAGACTGAGCTACCTGGTAACTGACTAGGTGCCTCCATTCTCCTAGAGAATGGCAGTTGCCCTTACATCCGACCTGCTCGTCAAAAAGGACAACACCCACATTTGACATGGAAGGAACATAATCCTTTAGCCATGAGAGAATGGCTCGGCCCTTACATCTGATCAAGTGGGAACACATCCCTCTATCACAACAGAATGGCCATGCACTCATATCTGATCATATGAGAACACATCTCACAGTCATATAAGAACGACCCTCAGCCTTAGACTGAGTTTTCCTGGTAACTGACCAGGCACTTCCATTCCAAGAATGGCAATATCCCTTATATCTGACCATGTAGGAACCAATCCTACAGTCATATCAGAATGGCTTAGCACTCATATCTAACATGGAAGGAACTAATCCTCTCACCATGACAGAATGGATCAGCCCTTATATCTAACCCACTCATCAGAATGGCTATGGATCTCATCACTCATATCTGACATGGAAGGAACCAATCCTCTCACCATGACAGAATGGCTCATCCCTTACATCTGACCATGGAAGGAACCAATCCTCTCACCATGTCAGAATGGCTATGGGACTCATCACTTTCCCTTGGAGGAAACCTCTATCTGGAGAACACCAAGCTTCTCCTTGAAGTACTCAAACTTCACCCTAGCCAATGGCTTTGTCAATACATCAACTATATGTTCCTCCATCACAACATACCGGAGCTTTATTGCTCCCCTTTGCACCATATCCCTGATATAGTGATACTTGATCTCGATATGCTTCGACTTGTCATGGAACACCGAGTTATCCAACAACTTCACATGACTCTGGTTTTCGCAATGTATACAAGTAGCATCAACTAGAGATCAAATAAATCAGACAGTATATTCCTTAGCAATACTGCCTCACAACTAGCTGAACAAGCTGCGACATACTTTGCTTCAGCTGTACTCAGTTCCACACATGATTGCTTCCTGCTAAACTAAGAGATCACACCTGATCCCATACTAAAGAAACACCCTAAAGTGCTCTTCCTATTGATGGCACTTCTTTCCCAATATGAATCAACATAACCCTCGAGGTTAATATTCTAATTCGCATCGTACTTGAGCCCATAATCAACTATACCCCTCAGGTACCTCAGAACATGCTTTTCAGCAATTAAGTGAACATTTCTTGGATCTGTGAAGAACTAGCTCAAGGTGTTCACAGGAAAGCAAATTTCTGGTCTTGTGTTCCTTAGATACATCAAGGACCCAATCATCTAACGATACATTGTAGCATCAACCGACTCTGATGAAGCATCACTCAATGCCATAGGTGTGGCCATAGCCTTGGAGTCCATCATCCCAAATATTTTCAGGATCTCTACTTCATACTTCCCTTGTCCAAGGAAGATTCCATCCGTATTCAGCCACACCTCCATGACTAGAAAAATAGTACATCGACACATAACAGGAGCATCATTGGTCTTCGGACTTCAACCTTGAAGCAAAGGTTGGAATATGCTTTACTCTTAGTAATGCCTAGATTCATCAGTAATCTATCCATCCTGTCGTACCATGTCGAACCTTATATTTTTTGTAGTCACTCCCTCTGAAGCGAAGCATCATACTCCCTCTGTCTTTTGTACTCTATGTACTGAAACATTTTGTACCGGAGTGACAAGTAGCTTCCTATGCTACTAGTATTCTATGTATCCATCTAGTGTATAGAATTTCATCTTCAACCTTGTAGCAAAGGTTAAGATCTTCATCAATCTCATCATGTATGTGTTTCAATTCTTACTGGCTGCAAATGTCTCTTCATAGTCTATGTCTTCTTTTCATGAGAAGCCTCATTATACGAATCTTGCTTTGTATCCCACGATGTTTCCATCTACTGCATGATGGAACTACGAACTTCTCTTCAGGTATCGATACTACATCCTAGACATCATTCTTCTTGAATTGGTCTTCTTGGTTAGTTCTTCATAGCTCGAAGGTTCTGCATCAATGATGTCGCTCCATTCATCATATTATTCTTCATCTTGAACTATCGTCACTTGTTCTTTGGAACAAGTTTCATCCTTCTTTGCTTGTAGGTGATTATGTATGCGATCTTTCCTACAAGTCAAATGCATTTGTATGGATAGAAACATTTTATAAGGAATATTCAAACTAGCAAATTCCTATGCATAAATATATGATCATGCAACTATTTTAGCCAATACAACATTCATCCATATCTCGCAGAAACTTTTCTAGATTCCTTCCATATCTATTAGAACAACATTGAGATTGTGCACTAATCCAATATGTCAGGAAATATGTTTAATTCTAGATAAGTAGCAATTTAGAGTTGTATAATATTCTTACCCATCACATGCATATTAGTAGTATACTATCATTAATGCAAACATTCTATCATGCATAATACATCAACTGAATATAAACAAATGTATAACAAAAACAATATCATGAAATGACAATTGAATACTTATCTTTATTTGTTTCATGGGTAGACTTCTTCTTGATCCTTTTGCTTCATCATCTTCTTCATTCATGACTTCATCATTTCTTATCCAAGCTCTCAATATGGATAAGAGGTTTTTCAAGAATCGAGTCCTTCATATTCCTCATCGCTTGAGGGATCTTCCTTCGATGGTGAGAGCTTGTTCTTCATTGATCCCATCTTCTCTTCTCTTCTTATGAGTCAAACTTCTTCTTCTTCCTAGACTCTACTAAAAGTAATCACTTCCTTATACCACACATTCCTTGAATGAATGAATCCAATGATCCTGGGAGGCCATTTAAGGTGGACATCACCACTACTACATTCTTCACTTCTTCTTTTACCGCTACAAGTTGTTCTTTGATTTGAGAGACCCTTGTAAAGTATGACTGCATGGTCTTTGCATTTTGGATCTTCACATTCTTCAACTGGTTTCTTAAGGTCATATTCCAATTTCTGTTCTTCGCTTCAAATAGCTTGGTCAAGGAATCAAACATATTTTGTGTCTTTAAGGAAGACACTTGTAGTACAAGTTGATTCGTGACTAAATTAGCAATGATCTTCTTATCCTTGACCAAGTTCTTCTTGTGTAAGGCTTCTAGCCTCATCTCCCTCTGGAACTGGAACCTCTATACTCATGTAGGTGTCCAATCCATTTTCTTCAGAGAGATGATATTCTTCTAGGCTTGGAAATTTTAAACTTCCCCAAGCCTGTCATTAAGCTGATGTGATATATCACTTTGAAATGAGAACCTCAAATGAAAATAGCGAAAGATTAGATCTTAGCTGGCTGATCTAGTGTTTGTCACATAAACCCTAATTTTCAAAACTTGGAATCTTCTAGATCTGATTGGATATAAAGATATATCTCTTCAAATGGAGCTTTCCAATGTACTCCTTTTTTGAAAACAGTGGAGAGAAGCTCCCGAAACAGGAAGCCCTAGTTTTCCATGTTTTTTTTTGTAGAAATGTGTGTTACTGTTTCTGTGGTATCTCCAAAATTAATACCTGTCTATTTCTAAAATTTAATACTGAGGTAGCCTCACATGTTCCTGTTCCAACACCATAGGTTTCATTAGAATTGGTTTCACCAATTGGGACTTATGGTCTTTTTTCCAAGGAGACCTGTTACAGGACCGTTCAGAACAACGAAGCTGTATGGACTGCCATGTGTCACTGGTTCATATTCCGAGTCTGAATCATGGACCACAAAAATTAAATTCCATTCCCTTTTTGGAATAGCTTCAGAAATCTAATTTGGACCTGTGTAGGCCAAGATATAGCAATTCTCCCCAGGTGTCCTATTTAGGGATGAATTCTGGAAGAGGCTGTAATTATAACTTGGAGGGATCATATCTCCCAGAATATAGTGAATCTGAGGCTGAATGTTGGACACAGTTTAAAACAGGATTGTATATTTATCCTCTGCAATTTTCAGCTCCTAAACCTTCACCAATATCAGGATATAGCGGATGTACCAAAACGTAGCAGTTTTTGGTATTTAGGGATTTTCTAGCTCGGGGTCAAACTAGGGTTTGACTTTCTCAGATTTTCACCCAACCAAAAAAATTGATCCAGGTCTCTAAACTTTGGTTTTGATGAGGATATCAATCCTATGCCGGGCTCACTCAAAAATTCCTCTTCTATAGAAAGCCCTAATTTCCACACCAAAAATTGAAAATGCTCATAATCAAATTTCGCTTCAACAAAAAGATGTGCCCTTCAATGGAGAGTCAGCCTAGCATAATTTTGCTGATGGATTGTGGAGAGAGACCCAAAAATTAAGAATCCCTAGCTTCTGTAGCTGCACAATGTCTTCTTCTCAAGTTAGCTCTGATACCATGTTAGATTTTTTTATCATTCAAGCTACTATTATGATCTTAGGATCTTTAACTGAGAGAATAACATGCACAGCAATAAAACATACGCACAACACAAGAGACAAGAGACATACATAATTTTCCTCGAGGAAACCATAAAGGAGAAAACCATGCAACTTCCTCAGAGATAGAATCAGCACTAAAGGTAAAACCAGAAAACAGTAAGATGATCTCCTGACAGCAGCAATCTCTCTCTCTCACTAAGAGAGATTCTCCTCTCTCACTCACGCACCCCAATGAGTGTGTGTGTGTGTGTGTCCTAAATAGAGAGACTCACTCTCTATTTATATTCTTTCGTTCACTTGGAACCCACTCCATCATGTCGGCCTCACTTAACAATTACTTACTAGAGCCGACATCTCTAGGAGTGTCTAATAACGCTAGTGCCCCACAACTTGTGGGGACTTTGCCTCCTCTGACCAACAAGGAGGCTTATCCTTAACACAATAGTGGGGACTATTTCCCTGACTTACAATGAATCACCTAGGGTCGACTTCAATAGGATAGTCTAATAACCCTAGGTCCCCACAACTGTGGGGACTTAAACCCTTCACCAATAGGAGGGTTACCCATAATGACTTGACATGACTTTCTCATTATAGAAACTTCTCAGAATAAACATCGGGGTATGACATGACTCAAGTACATTACAATACATCCCGGGATGAACATCAGGTTACAATAGATAAGAAATACAAGTGACATTTACATCAACATCCCCTTACCACTAACACCCCCTAACCTATCTCTCTTGCACACACACACACATCCATATGTCTTCCCTTACCACTAACACCCCCTAACCTCTCTCTCTCTCTCACACACACACATCCCTATGTCTCCCGTTACTACTAACACCCCCTAACCTATCTCTTTCACACACACACATTCCTTGAGTTTTAAAACAATATAGCTAGGTTGAAGAGAGGGGGGATGTTATGGAATTAAGACTTAGGGAGTTCTTGTTAATTCCCCCTAAACATTAAATGATCCCTTAGATATGGAACTACCTTCTTAAATGATCCTAAACACTATTCGAGGAAAATGCACACTCATTTTATGTGGTTAAAATTTTCCCCCATTTTTGTTAACAATAACGTGTGCACATTTTGTCTCAGTATAAACAACAACCATCCCTTTTTGATAAACACGCTATCATATTTCATGCAGGTTTTAGAGTCCACACACAATTTAAGGTTGCAGATAGTGTGTTCATTCTCTTCTTCACCATATTATCACACAAAGTTTTGTTTTTGACATCAAACATCTCTATCACAAGTGTCTAAGTATTTCTTGGAGCATGGTATACATTGAGGAGCAAGAAGTAAAAACTTAGTTGAGAAAGAAATAAACCAAGCTTGGGGAATCTCCCATTGAGGAGCACCATAGAGCATCTCCACCATTGTTTTTTTTGCAATTGAGGTGCTAGAAAAGGAAACATTAACTTCGTCATTGTGGTGGAGTATGTAGACATAATTAAGCAAGAAAGAAACCAAGCTTGGGGAATCTCTCATTAAGGAGCACCATAGAGCATCTCTACCATTGTTTTTATTGCAATTGACGAGCAAGAAAAGGAAACATTCTTCCCAATATTCCCCCTGACTTGAGTATATAGACACAATTAAGCAAGAAAGAAACCGAGATTCGGGAGTCTCCCATTGAAGAGTACCATTGACCATCTCCACCATTTTTTTAATTGCATTTTAAGAGCTATAAAAGGAAACCTTCCTCCCAATATTCCCTTTAATTTGAGTATCTAGACACAATTAAGAAAGAAAGAAACCAAGCTTGTGTAATCTACCATTGAGGAGCACCATATATCATTGATCCTTGTAATGATGGGAAACTCATGCAATCGAGCAAGAAAATCAGCAAGGAAGAGGATACCCAATGAAAAACTTGAAGAAATTAGAGAAAATAAAAGAAATGACATGACCAATCAAAGACACTCTATGGAAACTCAACCAATTCCGGTTGTTGAGGATGCCACAGTTCTTCCTACCTATCCACATCAAGAAAGAAAAACGAATTCACTCAAGGGTCCTTCGGTCTCCATATTAGTATAAGAATGAGCACTACATGATACTGATCAAGGAGTAAAACGTAGGTGCAAATCAAGGCCACCTGAAACCTTTGCATATTTAATTGGATGTGGGTATACAAGTGACGAAGTTAGAGAGATGTTGAATGCCAAACATATGCTCGAAGAAGACAATGTTGTTTAAACCACCTAGGAGGATTTCCAATTTCCACTGTTCGACTGATAGGAAGAGACATAATGGCATGAAGCTCATGTTCAAATGCCAGACTGACCTGATATGGTACAGGGTGCAGTTCCAACCTCCCTACCTCAATTAGCAACTTCATGGCAAAGAAATACAAAATGTATATAGATTGATGAAAGTATCATTGGTCCGCTTGAAGGTACGTTGTCTAAACGCAGTATTGCATATCAATCTCAACAGATACTTGTCAACTATTTTGATTCTAAATGTGATGGAGATAAATGTATATTTATTTATATCGTTGTTAAAATATAGGTCTATGACTATTGTTAGGAAAAACATAAGGATTAAAATGATAAGTAGTTCTGAAACCAAGTTCTCATGTTCTCAAAAGTTTAGTAGATGCATTTGGTACTATTGAAAATAAATCACATTTAAAGGATCGCAATGTAGCTCGTCATGTGTTGTCACAATCAATCGTGAACAAAGGATCAAGGCTCTTTGACTTCTTAAGCCTACATAAAAACTTGTAGGATTGGATATCAAAGAACTCTGTAGGTATTGCTCT
The DNA here is from genome assembly GCA_001517045.1 of Pseudotsuga menziesii. Lineage (NCBI taxonomy): Eukaryota > Viridiplantae > Streptophyta > Pinopsida > Pinales > Pinaceae > Pseudotsuga > Pseudotsuga menziesii. The sequence goes on from LPNX011046304.1 coordinate 72,355, forward strand.
AGAAGAGAACAACTTGACTCTGGTCAAACAAATGTTTGGTCCTTCATTGGGTGGTTTCCAAGCTCCAATATGAAGGTCATTGATGCGGCAAAGGGACTAGTGCAAGCGTTTTGGTGTGACAATACTAGACCTTCATCGAACCAAAAAGATGTACTAAAATTGAGAAGGGGTTGAAGATGCCATGAGCCCCACATTAAAGATGCTCTTGACATGACACAAACAAAATTATATGAGATATTTAAGAATGAACATAATGAACTTAAATTGGGCCAAATATCCTTAGAGAAATGAAAACCATCGTATGTTAAAATAAACACAACTCATAACGCATGTTGTTGTTGATATCACAATGAGCACGGTTATTATTAGGACACATATATACATATATTGTGTGCGTTGCATAACATTCTTGTCCTGGAATTCTCAACTACATTTCCACCGACATCATCTGGAGACTTTGTCCATAGCATTTTGTGTAGAAGGACATAAGGTTGCACATTTGATCAAATTCCTTGTGTAGATGGAACATGCCCAAGGTGTGGTGGAATGGAATTTTCGGACAAATGCATACATGTCACCGATGAGCATGAACTTGGGAGATATGAAGTGAACTTGAATTCATTCAAATATGTCATGTATGATATTGGTGGATGGAATGAAAGAAAAAAAATACAATTGGTCACCTCTTAGGTTAGTAATGAGTTCCTGAATAGTGATTTTTTCTTCATGTATTGTTACTTCCTATATGTAACAACTTATTGATCTATACATATTTATTATTAATATACTAGGTAATAGTTTACAACTTCATGGAGGAATTTTTTGAAAAGACACAACAACATGTAAAGCATGTACATGTGGCTCGTTGGCAAGATGAGCAGTTTAGAACATGCAGGGATACATTTCCTATTGGAACTATTTTATCAGTGGTCAATTTTGTGGAAAACTACACTCTTCAACCACAAAACGAGATTCAGAGTCAATATTATCACTCATACCAGGTCATCATAATGGTCCATATCACCTATAGACATGGGGCAGATAGTACTGAAGAGAAAAGGGTTATATTGAAGGAGTATCACTTTCACATAAGTGATGACAGGTGTCATGAATTGGATTTTGTACAACAAAACTTTCAAATGTTCTACAATCACCTAGAAGATAAAAATATATAGATGGAAAAACAGTGGATTTGGTCTAATGGTTGTGTGCGGAAATTCAAAAATTCTTGTGTCTTCCAATGGTTGTGCATTCTCCACAAGAGGCACAAAATGCCACATATTTGGAATTATTTTGAGACTGGACATGAAAAATGGGAACGTGATGGAGTAGGTGAATGCATCAAGACTACATTACATAGGAAAGACATGAAATTCACAACTATTTCACTCATCTACGATGCAAATACCATCGTTGCATGGTGTTCTTTAGTGATGGGGTAAGGAGCTAGAAGGAAAGAAGACCAATCATCTCAAAAAACACATGCACATAGATATGTTTGGGAGGTGCCACGATGTAGATCGATCATTCCTATATGAGTGCAAGGCCATCTAAGGAACTCATGCATTACATTCAGTTAAAATGTTGAACAATGCTATAGTTGAAATGTGGACAAGGAAACTCTCTTATTTTTGTTATCTATGTAACAATGGTGAATGGGACAACAATGAATCCACATATTGGGTTGACAACTAGGATTGTGTATCACTCCCCATTTGTCGACAAATAATTGTAGAATTATCCCAGTTGAAGGAGGGCCAATTGAGTATTTCATATGACTATGACCACATTTCATATCTCATACAACCATGTTTGACTATTATGTTGATAACTTTAAAATGGTTGATGACTAGTTGTGTTTAGTTATCTTACTCCTAGGTCTGTAATTTATTTTATGCAGGGCACATATACACAGTGGTTTCTCAGAGAGGCAATGAATGACACACTGACTACTAGCAGGCATGTTGCTTAGATGCGAAGGAGACCCTCATTGTCTCATTAAGCGACTCCGAGAGAAATGATTTTCCAATTGGGTCGATGGTTATCAGAGCAGAATATTTGACACAGGCTACCCATGCACGAAAGAAAAAGGGTTATGTATTTGAAGATTATAGACCAAGACAAATTTTATACCATTATACATACTTAGTTATTGGCACAAACCTCCAACTGCAAACAATACAAATCAATAAATCATCAAAGTCATGATACTTGTTGCCTTACTTTTAGCACGAGAGGATAAAGGATACCATTGCTATTAGAAGTGATCTCGATGGTCTAGTCGAATGACCACAGGTAGGTAGTCAGGTATTTTGGTTTCATGGTCTCATTGATTATTTAAATCTTGATAGATTGATAAATTGAATAGAATTCTACAACTTGATAAATTGCACTTGGGCTTCATCATGGATCTGTTGTATTATATTCATACTTACATGACGCATGTTGTATATCCCAAGACCATTATCTAGCACTGTATCTTGGATATGTCTATTTCATTTCCCTTGAATATCAAATTTGGTCCTATAAGGACATCTCCTTGAATTTGATAATTTGTTTCTCCACTAGAGATGCGTAGTTAAGGAGTGGTAATCCTAGCCTAATAACCATTGCCAATCCTAGTGGCTCTAGTTTGCACCGTAAACCATAGTTTACATTCAAAACTGTAGAAACCCTGGTTTGGAGTTGTAGCCAAGGAAAATCCATGGCTACATGCTAATGCACATCCCTTTTGTCAAAGGGATGAAAGGGTAGAGTTCAGAATGGAAGAGATAGTTGAAAAAAAAACTATTAGCAACACAAATCAAAAAATACAAACAATCTATAAACTAGGAGAAGAACAATGAGACTGTTATACCTTCTGATTTACTTGAAAGGGAGCCATTATGCCCTCATTCAGAATGGTACTACATCTCCACATGTTCGGTAGTATGGAGGTTGACTCAACACAGAAAATGGGGAGCAAGTGGGGAAAATGGAATGTTTGGTGACTTGATATGAGTAGCTTGAGAGTGATGAATTCTCAAAGTACTCATGCAAGTATAATAACAATGGAAGGAATATTTCATGTTTTGATGGGGACCTTCACCCTTTATTTATAGTTTTTTCTATCCTTTTCTATCATTTAGGGTTTTGGAACCTAATTAGGGGTTTAGGCCCTACTTAGGGTTTTAAGCCCCTTTTTGCTATTTTTTAGCTCTTTTGGGGTTTTAAGCCCCTTTGTGAGATTTTTAGCTCTTTTGGGGTTTTTATCCCCTTTGTGAGCTTTTTAGCTCTTTTGTGGGTTTTAGGCCCTTTTTAATAGTTTTGAGCTTTTTTAGAGAGAATAAGGCTAAAACATAGGTGTAGAGGTTGAAAATAAGGGAAAAAGTTAGGAAATGGATGCCTATATGTGGTGTAGGCTGTGTAGAGTTGGTTGAGCAATTTTTTTTGTTAACAAATTGCCCCTTGATGTGTGAGTTAAGGATCTCATCATATGAACGATGCAAATCATGGGAACTTGGGGATATTGGAGAGACCTACGAAGAAGTGGTGCTTCCTTGTTTGTGACACGATGGATGTTCGTTTTGTATTAATTTTGGTTCCCATCAATGGGTGAGATAAAAAGAATATGTGACATGTATATGGACAAGGAGGACATACCCATGCTCATAACAATGTCAAAAGAATCAATAGTGTGATCAAGGCTCGAAAATACAAGATCTGATCATATACAATTGTTGTTACATAATGGTAGCCTCAATGAGAGGCTGAATACAATAATAATATGAAGAATCGATACATAGGACCGATGGCATTCTCATGGAATGTGATATATTCACAACTAATGCATGCTGGTTCTAGAAGTGTACATAATTGTAGGGACTTACTAACAGATAATTAGAGTCTCTATGGTTCAATATGTCGCATCAATCATGAATCTATATAGAAGCACTGCTTTGGGGGCTTATGAACATTATTTTCAATGCGACCCAAAAATCACAAGGGACATGAACATGTCGAGTCCCTTAATAAACTCACCAATATGCTAGATTCAAGTGACAACCAAGGTATTTGGCCAAGTACTGCATGGACCAATACCCTGTAGAAATCTCAATGATGCGATGATGTAGCTAAAGTTAAGCACATGAGATGTAACCATCTTGAGAGGCACTAAGGAATCCTCTCAAGTAGTCTAAGGAGATCATCAATAAGGTTAATGAAAATAGGATACATGGACCTCTGGGTCTATCCCTTAGAATAGATTTGTTTTCATTGATAGAGGGAGACCTACAATTGACCAAGGAAATGATGTTTCCTTGATTAGAAGCACGAGGGGGGGGACCAAAGATGTGGGACAAATGGGGGAGTGACACAATGAGTGGGGAAATAGGAGAAAGGAATAATGGGAGATTCAAACTTCCTTATTTCAGAGTAATGACGGTAGGGTTGACCTAGAAGCCAATGAAACAAACTCATGAGAGAAAAATCATAGCTGTTATACCGAGACTGGGACTGCAGATGGGAAATACTTGGGCGGGAGGTAGCTTAGACTTTTTCATATCCAGGGGATCCAAGGAAGACTCATCGTAGAATAATATGAACAAAGGTGACCCGATGGGGGAATGTTGTTGAACTGTAATATATGGGGTGGCACCTAAAGACACCGTTATGACACAATCTCGTGGATTTTTAGCGAGCTTGAGAGTGTAAATGCTAGATGGTGCTTTCAATTTTATAGAGTCTGAAAACATGAAGAATACTCTAGTGGGGTATCTTTTTCATTGATAGTCTTGTGTACCCAAAAAAGGATAAAAATATACATTGGAGAGCTCGCCCATCCTTGTTAGGGGAAGGGTGAGTTCTTTACCATTGGTAGTCCAATCAGGACGAAAAATGTTAAACCTATACTAACTGGATGGTCATTCAAATAATTTTATGAGCATGAACGAAACTAGGTTTTCTTAAAGATATTTTCTCAACGAGAAGGCTAGAAAAGAGATTAAAGACAACCCATAATGAGATTTTTCATAAAGTTAGGTCCCAATGCCTGAGAAAGAATAAAAGGATGCAAAGAGAAACATTCCTGGCTTGAGTGTGTTGAGGTGGTCCTTTTCTTATGGTAGGTTGCACAATCCACAAAAGGAGATAAACGAGACCATGTAGAAACCCTTTCCAATACTTTAACGAGAGAGAAAGGAAGCAAGGGAGCTTGTCGGTATTTTCATTCTTTTAGGAGTCAGAAAAGAGCCTAATAGAAACTCTGTAATGGTTAATAAAGAAAGGGGGAAGTGTTTGATATATGGTTGATAGAAAAAAATGTAGAACATTAATGGTTCCCCCTTGCGGGATGATGGATGGCGATCAAAAGATGGCCAATTGTGTAGTATGGATGGAGGGAATGGCTCATGAACATACCAATACATAAAAAGGGGGAATCGTGTGATGGCATGCCAATAGAGGTGACCTCCAGGAAATGGTATGGAAAATCATAGTGAGAGAATGATACAAGGGTATCTTCAAAATATAGAGGATGAAAAAATGAACTTGGTGGTTTGTACAACGTCTTAAATTGAATCTGGATGGCTCTAACTAGCAGCTAGTGATGTTTCCCCTGGTGCAGTGGCGCCTAGGGAAAAATGATACTAGAAAGAGGCCTATGGTTACAAAGCAAGATCAATGTACAATGTGTGATTCGTGTGGTGATATGCAAATCCTCGTGGCTCTAGGAAATAGACCAAAGAACGTAGGGGGGCAGGCATTCTAGAACATTGTTTCTCAACCCAGGAGATTTTTGGACAATGGTGACAGCTTCCTATCCTTGTAGAGGATGATCCATGCTTGTTCATGGAATACCAAGGAGATATGGAGAGGCCTTGACTTCTAGGGAAGGTATTAGGACCTGATGGTATACTAGAATAGTGGTAGTTAGATCATATGTGTAACATACTCTATGCATGTGCAGACATGGGATCGCACCCTTCAATGGGATACCAACGGTGCAGGGGTAGGGATTATATCAACTTGCATGATGTGACAGAGTTCTATAATGGACTCATTGTGACTAGATGTGGAACAAACACTATAGGGGGCCACCGAATCGTGGTAAAAACTATGAAAAATAAGAAATGAAAAATATGCCCCAAGTGTTGCATGGTGTGCGACTCAGGCATAGGACCTTCGGTGAAGGAAATTGACCTTTCCTTGGAGAGTCTACAGTTATTGCGTAGTATGTGGGGGAAGAGTTTATAATTAGATAGGAAGACTTGAATATATGTCATGGGATGAGGGGGAAGGGGTAAAAATGGTGTTGGTTCTATGAGTCTTTCCATCGTGATGAGAGTGGCACCGGGATAGATCAGGTGGATCTTCCATGTTTAAGGAAATGGAAGGAATACTGGAGTTAGAGATCATGTAGATAGTTGTGGTGATCAAGGAAGAAACATAAGGGTGGATCTGCTCAATGACAATGATTTCATATTCAAGGGAATGTTTCCAAACATTCCTAAGGGAGGTTCGATACTCGACCAAGTCTTGACAGTGGTGAGAATAATGTCCATACAATCTGCAAAGTGTGCATGCATGGTTCATTTTCAAAGGCTTGGTTTTTACTATTGGATGAATCATGATGATGACTACCGAAATATTCTTTGTTGTATCCATGGAATTCAGGTGTGTGCGAAGGATGCATATTTTTGGACAATTCTGGGTTATGTGACCCTGTACGTTGCACACGGTGCAAGGTGGAGTCAGTCGTGGTTTGAAGACTGTTTTAGTATTTTTCCTTGAGTCCTTTTTGGAGGAGGAGGGGCTGATGCATGTGTGGAAGGGTGTTTTTGTGGGCCAGGATAGGGGCATGACTTGACCAGAATGTGTTTCATAGGAATTAACACAACCTGGGGAATCAGAGGTTGGGCATGTGGTTCAAGCTACCAAACAGGAATCGCCAACGTAAAGTTTGGTAGGTTTAAAGTATCCATCATTAGATTTCTCATGATTTCAGATAGTGGGAAAAGGAAATGAATTGTATGTACTGGGAGAGAGCCCCAATAATTCCCTGGTGATTGCATTTGAGGCTGCAACTATGCTTGGGGTTATGGTTGGGGTTGGGGTTTTTGTGGAACGTTGTTAGATTGAAAGCATGCACAAATACGCAGTGTCATGTGATGCTAGTGGAGGAGGTAAATATGGAAAAGAAGCTATCATGGAAATGTCGATGAAAAATCTAGGAACTACAGTCACCACAGAATGGGTGGGAGCGTTGTCAGTGGAGGTATCCATGGTAGTGATGGCATTGTCTTGTGTGTTCGAACCCTATGGATCATGGCAAGTTAATTGCTCCACTATTACAATATTCCTGTCATGAGGGAACATAATAAGGAAGAAAATGGTGGATGCCACGGATCTCATAGAATACATGAAACTACGTTTGAGGAGAAGGTTATAGTCAAGCTGAGCATTGAGCACCTCTATGTCGATTAGAACCGTCTTACTGGCTAATGATATGGGGACATGTGGAAGAATTTACTGGACTTTGGTGGGGTGAGCATCATAGGTGCCTAGTGTAGTGGTAGTCGATTGGAGGGTAGGGGACATGAGTTTCTACCAGATGAATGTTGACATGACACAAGTTTATGCCTCTTCATTGGCGATACATCGATGTATGACTAAATTATGAATTGAAAATGAAATCAGGAAGGTGGCCATGGATGGAATTCTTGCTTCTCCTTGATCCAAATTGAATGTGATCAATATGGAATCGGAGGGATCCATGACACCAAGAGAAAATAACAACGCCTTCCATTGCAGAGGGAATATTTTGAGTACCTCAAGAGCATACATGGTTGTAGATGATTGAGCCAAGTCATAGATGATGCTGTAATTCAAGGCATCTCTAGAAGTGGAATTGTTGGCGATATGTCACATAGAAAATCGTACCGTAAAAATTGAAAATGGAAGTTTTTTTAATGTTTTGTATGTACCCTCTTTGGCCTCCAATCTGTTGAGTGTTTATAAAATGACACACACCAGAGTTCCCAAGCAAGTAACTTTCATCCTGAATGATGTTGAAATTATTGATATTACATCTAGGAAACTTTTTGCAATAGGCATATCAAACTATCATGCTAAGGCCTATGAGTTTTTGCATTTTGTTGCGGATGCAAATACCATCGCTCTTTAGACTCATGAGAATGAGGTCAATATAATATGGAATGAGATATTTGGTCATTTGAACTTCAAATACTTGCATCAAATTCAAAAAAAATCCTTGGTTGAAGACCTCCCAGTCATCAAAACCTCCAGTGGAATTTGCAAAGGTTGTATTGTCAAAAAGCACCCTAAGCACAAGTTTGATCGGGGAAAGGAAAGCCATGCAAAAAATATTTTGGGGCTCATTCATTCTAATATCATCAGACTTATGCTTACTACATACATGAGTGGGTCATAGTATGTACTTATCTTCATTGATGATTTGTCTAGATACACTTGGGTTTTCTTTCTGAAGAAAAAGTCTGAAGTTTTGGAAAGATTCATTGAGTTCAAAGCATTAGTTGAGAATTCCTTTGGGAGAAAGATAAAATATCTCAGATCTGATAATGGAGGGGAGTATATCAAATCTGAACTTTTGTAAATATTTTCCAATTGTCGGATCCATATCCCTCATTCTATTCCCTACACACCTCAAAGCTTTTGGGTCCACTACATGGGCTCGAATTCTGCTTGACAAGAAGGAATATTTGAAACTACAAAGAATTGAATGTTTTCTCATTGGATATATGGAATAATATAATGGATTCAAAATTATTAATATCATAATGAAACAAATTTTAATTGAAAGAAGTGTCTGATTTGAAGAACCTCTCCAAGAGGTAGAACTAGTTGAAGAAAATTTTGCTAAAATTCCCTCCTGTTCTGTTGATAATTTGGGTGGTGAATGTGGGAGTGAATGCTCTGATTTTGCAGATATGATATATGATATCAGTGAGAAAAACATATCCGGTTCAGAATCATATTCTTAAGTGCAAACACATCTCCCAACTTGGGCCAAAAAGACACTCTCTTTCACCAGGCCAAACATTGGAAATCCTGCTGATCCAAGAAGAACTCGGTCTGATTTTCCAAGAGAAGGTATTGCCCTCTCTTGTCATGATTCATTAACATCCTAGAACTATTATTTAATGATTGGATCATATCCTAAGTCCTACTACCATGCTCGGAAAGATTTGAGATCGCAAGCTGCTATGGATGAAGAGTTTAATTATATTTGGAAAAATGCTACTTGGGAGTTAGTTTCTCTTCCACCTGGGAGAAAATAGTAGTTCAATGAAAATGGGTGTTTCAAAAAAATGTTGGTTCTTATGGGAAAACATGAAAGTACAAATAAAGGCTGATTTCAAAAGGGTTCTCCTAGGTCCAAGGAGTGGACTATCATGAGAACTTTGCATCAGTGGCAAAGATGGACTCTATCATGCTAGTTTTGGCCATTGCCGCATCCAAGCACTAGGAGGTGCATTACATGGATGTCAAGTGTGATTTTATTCATGGAGAACTGAATGAGGAAATATACATGAATCATCTTGAGTGGTATACATCAAATCCTTCTTTGGTATGTAAGTTGCAGAAGTCATTATATGGGTTGAAACATGCCCCAAGATCATGGTATGCCAAGATGGATGCTTTTTTTCTCTCACAAAACTTCCAGAGATGCAAATATGATCCTAATGTATATTTTCAGAAGTATGATGGTATTATTATTATAATAGTATTATATATTGATTATATTTCGATAACAATCAGCACACTTGCTTCGATTTCTTTCATAAAAATTGCTCTTCATGATGCATTTGAAATGAGCGATTTGGGGCTCCTGAAGCGATTTCCCAGGCTTAAAATCTCACAAGATTTTGATGGGATAATGGTAACTCAATAAAAATATATTTAATACCTTTTAATGAAGTTTAAAATGGCTAATTTAAAGGGTGCACCATTTCCTTTCCTCTCATGGATCATCCTTGAAGAGGGAAAAATCACTCCACCCATGGATTGCACTATTTACCGTGAGTTGATCGCAAGCTTTCTATACTTGACAAATTCATGGAATGATATTTTTTATGCCATGAATTTTGTGTCAATATACATGTATCAGCCTCATGAGCTCCATTGGAAGGCCGCCAAAAAGATCCTTCAGTACACTCAGGGCATAAGATCTTACGACATTCACTATGTTGTAGATTCTAACCTAGAGTTGGTCGGTTATATAGATTCAGATTGAGCAAGTGATTCCATAGAATGAAATTCCACTTCCAGGTATGTCTTTATGTTTGTTGGTGGCCCCATTTTCTGGTCTATCAAAAATCAGGATGCCATTGCATTGTCTTTAGTAGAGCCCGAGTATAGGGGAGCAGTGAATGCTTGCATCCAAGATGTTTGGTTGCAAGGAATTCTTTCATAGTTCGAGATCAGTAGTGCTTTGTCCATAGTCATATTTTGTGACAGCCAAAGTGCTATCAATATCTCCACAGATCTAATTACGAGGCAGAGGACCAAACATGTTGAGATACACATGCACTACATGAAGGAGTTGGTGCATGATAGGACAATTATTATGCAATACTACCCTACAGATGAGCAGACTGCAGATATCTTCACTAAGAAATTTACTGAGAAAAAGTTCACTTCCCTCCATTCGTTGTTGGGGGTGATTTCATTAGGGTGATCAGTTACTTCTTCAGTGTTCAGCTTGAGGGGGGGGGGGTTTCTCACTAGGTTTTTACTCTTTCCTCACTTAGCATTTTATTTGAGCATTTTAGAGTTACTTTATTGTACAGGGTGAACTATGACCTTTGTTTCCAGGGCTCTAGAATTTCATGCATTTTTTTTACTCCTCCTGAGTATAGATTAAGGGGGCAGGGGTGTTGGAGTCATTATCCAACCCACACACCTATTTTGGTCAATTTTGGCTTAATTAACCAATATACTAAGTTTATTGACTCAATTGGAATCATCATCATTACACCATGACATCAGCATGTGCACACCCAATCCCTCCTTGAATAAGAGAGGCTCACTAGGATTCCTCCTTCAATTAGGGAGCAATTCTAGGGTGATATGAGTGTCATAAGTGAACCAAATAGTTAACTAAATGTTGTTTCACCTAAAAAATATTTAATTCAAGTCACAAAGGCACATCCCTCATGGCATTTTCTATTTTGGGCTGATTTGGGTGAACTAGAGTGAGTTAATGCACCTCCAACAACTTTTGATGACGAGTATTAGTTCAGTTCACTTCATCGGAGATGACCGAAGTTAATGATGTGATACCACCTACTGATTTCCATGAAATGACATGTACTTGAGTTACATTCAGTTAGACTCAGTCATTTATTGCACTCTGATTCAGTTAGGAACCAGTTAGAGGCAATCATGGGTATATCAGTGGTTAACTAGTGTGTTTAGTGTGGAAAACATGCAGTTAAGCTACACCCATCCATTCAATTTGAATGACCTCTAGTGAAATTTAATTTTCTCCATTATATTCAAGTTTGCATGACATCATATAATTGATTTTAATTCCATATTATCATCAAAATTGCAACCTTCTATCGCAGTACTGTTATGTCATTTCATGCCTAAATTGTCTTGAATCTCTTGTAAGTATGTGATTTGTCTCAATATTGTTATGAAAAAAATTCATAAGTTGCTTGACATCGACTTCTCAACAATGGAGTGTTCGGATGGTAGTACATTGTTCAAACACAAATAAAAAAATTGCTACATCCAATGGATAGTGCCGAGCAACCGTCATTTCCTCGATCAAGCAGTTGTTCCATCGATAACTCGACTCCATAATATTTTCCCTCATTTGAATTATCGATCCCTTGTCTGATTTCATGCTGATCATTTAAGTTTGCCTATATGTAAAGAAAGGGTGTCCAAAAAATAGAATTGTAGGACTCTTCAGTCTTGGAAGAAATGCAAGAGTAGTCTTTTGAGTAGATGATTTATTTATCAACAAGTAGGCATCATTTTATTTCTTAAGCGCAAGAAACCCTTTTAAGTTTTTTTCTTTACAGGTATCTTTGCACGAACATGAACATCTCACTTTCTTCCAGGTCCAAAACACTCCCCTCCATTGTTGCTGTCACCCAGACCGGATGGGAGAGGAAATCACACCAGATGTTGAAAGTTTCTCTTTCACATCACATTCAACCATATAAAGATAAGAAATACATTCACAGTAACAAACAAAGAATATAGGAAAATGTATAACCACTTTATTCATGATCAGTTGGTGTATTTATACATTTTGTAGATGGTTGGAGTGGTTGCACCCGGTCCAACTTATCATGTGTTAAGGATTAACTAATATATTTTTTTTAATATATGATGACATCGGAAAAGTCTTATCAGCCACCCCAAAAAAAATTCAATGACATGAGTTTGAGTTCCTAGTTGAGAATCTGTGATTAGTTACCTCTCTTACACATTGCACACACATTGGACCTGTATTTGTATTACGTACCTGTATTCCAACATATGAATCATGACAGACATGACACATTTGAACTTCTACTAATTGATCAATTCAGTCAAGAAATATTAGATTTCTACTATACATTTCTTCATATGGTACGGATATATTATCCTCAATTTCAATTTGCTTATCTTAGGCCATATTAGTAATTAGAACTACATCATGTCGCTCTGTGACCATTACACGTTGAGCATCTCCTATAGTTGGTTCTACAGTATATTGTTGTATTTGTTGTTCTACATTTTGATTTCTTTGTTGTTCTACATATTTATTTATTTGTTCTTACAATTGCTTCAACTTTGTTTCTCGATATGCTCTTTGTTCGTCAACATTTCATTTTCTTTGCCCTTCTCATTATTCTGCTGTCAATTCGGCTAATTTTATTTTTCAATATTCCTTTTGTCGATTTGTATTTCATTTCCTTTCTTCTTCTTGTTCTTCTGCTATCATTTCATCTAACTTTCTTTTTTGATATTATTTTTGTTGATCAACTTTTAGTTTCCTTTCTTCTTCTCCTTCTTTTGTTGTCATTTTGTTATATTTTCTTCCTTGATATGCTCTCGTTTGTTTTGCATTTTTTTTCTTCTCTTGTTTGTCTCATAGCATCTTCCGCATGCACATCTTCCATTTTTATTCCAGACTCCATATAAAAATGTTGCATTAACATCTACATTGAAATTTATGCATCTATGAAATCTACACTGAAATCTATGTGTCCATACATTAGCAAGTACATTGAAATTTATACAACTATGCAATCTACATTGAAATTTATGCATTACTCTTAATACACCATACACAGAAACCTATGCAAAGAAAAAACACACTCTACATGTTAATGAAATTCTGTTAGTGAGATTCAATATATTTTCAAATATGACACTTTTCAATTTGACTATATTTACAATTATATTTAAAGAAACTTTATTTAAAATATATTTCGAAAAAAGCTTATTTAAAAATATTTTCACTATTTAAATTACTAAAACATTATAGCTATTAAAACATCCTAATTATTAAAACATTATAACTATTAAAAAATTATAATTATTAAAACATTAAACTTTTTAAAACATTATAATATTATTTTATTTCATAAATTAACTATATTTTCAATTATATTTTAAAAACTTTATTTAAAATATAATTGAAAAAAAACTTATTTAAATATTTTTTTAATATTTTCTTTTTAATTATTAACTATTAAAAAACCATATTTTAATAGTTATATTTCATAGTGCTATATTTTAAAAACTCTTAATTAAAACCTTCCAATACTATCCTAAATGAAAACATTACATTACATATATTTTAATACTATTTTAAATATAACTTCAAGTGAGGATCTAGAATAATGTTAATATGCTATCTTTTATAGTATTTAAATATACTTTGCATGTGATTCTCACTTATTGCATAAATTAAAGTATGTTAGTATTCAAAACATCTCCCCCATACATGGTTTTAAAACCATGTGCAATGCCCTCCTAAACCATATACAAGAAAATCATGGGTTGTTTAAGAAGCCTTACAAATGGTTTTAAAACCATTTGCAAGGCCCACCACCATGGGTAGTTTAGGAGGTCTTGCATATGGTTCTTTTAAAACCATTTGCAAGGCGTATTAAACCATATACAATAAATGGGCTGTTTAGGAAGCCATGCACATGGTTTTAAAACAATGTGCAAGACCATCATTTTTTACATATAATTAAATTTTTGCAAATAATTATAATTTTATAATTTTAAAATTATAATTATAATTTTATAATGGTTTTATTTATTCTTCTAAATATGTTTTAATAATCCCATGTTTTTTTTAAAGTTCAGTATACATATTTTTCTTTTAGAAAATCAATGTTTTTAGGAATTTATGTTAGTTCTATTAACACTCATTATATGAATGTGTTTATGTTTATGTTTTGTCTTAACATTTTTACCAACAATGTTATCCTTTGTGTCAAAAGAATTTATGTTAATTCTATTTATTAAAAAAACAACAACTAACACAATCAATTGATATTTATAACTTAATATTTTTACCAACAATGTTATCCTTTGTGTCGAAAGAATTTATGTTAATTCTATTTATCCTTTAAAAAAAACTAAAATAACTAATTTATATTTATAAAATAGAGGAAGAAAATTAGTAGCCAAACGTTACATTGTACCACTCCAAAAAGAAATTAGAGTTTCTAAAATTTTACTGGTCCCATATATAGTCATCCGAAATTTTATAGATATTTCTATATAACTTAAAAATGACTATAGAAGTGTAGATTTTAACAAATTGTCTTAATAATAATTGACAAAAAAATACCATAGACATATAAGACTAATTAGAGCTATGGCTACTCTTCATGATCTGGTCGTCATCATTTTCTTCAACATATTCTTCTTCTTGCTCCTTCGAGCTTTTGATAGTAATTGTTGCATCAATAGGTTGGAAAATATACAAGTACTCAATTCCCCTACTCTCAAAGTATTGATAATTTCTGAACTATTTTGTAACAAAAAGATCATCATATCGATCCAGGGTGGCTTAGCTAGTGTCAACATGTGTTGTATACACATGGATGTTACCTTTTGCATCCTCCAAGTGAATATACAAACCAAAAATTTGTGACGAGCTGATGGACAATATGCTAAGTATCATCCAACTAATAGTCCAACCCATGAATATCTAGAGTAACTTGACACACTCCCTCTATAAACCTTCAATCTACAAATTCATGTGACATAAATGGCTACCAATTTCTCTAATATCATCCTAACCATATCTTATTGCGCAAGAGAGATCCTGAAGTTTGGTCTCCAAATCCTCCGTACACGTCATCGTTGCTAAGCAAAAAACCCACCAAAACTCCGATGTTTGAAATTTTCCACGTTAATAATAAAACAAAAACTGAGCCAAACTTGTAAATAATCCTCTAAATGTTGTTGTCCATGTGCACGAATAACTGTGCGAAGAAAATACACTCCCCCAAGGTATAGGGTAATACTTCAACCACCTTTATAACATGGAATACCATGCCTTTCACACATAACACACTAGACCTACTCTTCTTCTCTTTGAACCAAGAAATTCAAATGACAAATCTAGCATGTGAAGAAAGGTAAAACAAATCCCAAAACATTTCAAGTCTAAACTACCCATAGAGATCTCCACGCACAACATAGAATATTGCATTAAGGCTAGTGCATGCTAATTGGGGTCTCTTTTGATGCATTATATGGAATAGGAAACTAAATAAAAATAGCATCCCTCAACTGACATGGATATTTTGAGATACTTACATAGTGGATCTTGTCTTGAGTAAAAAATGAAATGCAGGAAATTGAATTATGTTTCCGATTATATAATTTTTTTCTATTGAAAATGTCCATAACTATCTCAAGTTAGATATCTTGTAATAGGGACATTTTTATTTGACGAAAGATGATAAGGTATGTAATTTTGTGGGAACAACCCTTGAGTTCCTAAATGATGGAGTCAACCTACAAAATTTGGTAGACATATAGAGAACACATAGTACTATTGAGATAATATTTTTCAAAAT
>LPNX011046304.1:138294-198259 GCA_001517045.1 Pseudotsuga menziesii
ATCTTTTACCTTCTATTAGTGAAGGAAAGAAATTTGGAGGATGCAAATCTCACCTCCACTTTATGTAATATCCTGTAGTTTGCAGAAAATTGTTCTGAGGACAACTCCAATTTAGAATTACACCAATTGTATCTGATTTGAAGTTAAAATTTGTGCCCCAATTGGGTAATCATGATATTTGATATTTGATACCTCATTACACAATTGGAGGAAACAATGCACCTGACAGCACCATCTCAGCTAGAGAACATTTGAATATGATCTAAGTATTTTATAAAATTCCTAAACAACAAAATCAATCATGTGGACTATATAATTTTCATAACTAACTGGAACTGATTACCATGACTTTGGATACACAGAGTAGGTAAGCTTCAAAATTAAGGGCATAAATTGCTAATTGAACAAAGGTGGTTGAAATCAACTAGGTATTAGTTAATTAAATAGGATGAGAAAATATTGTTTTTTAATCTCCTTTTGCCTAATGGCTACAACCTTTCTAGAGTATCAACATATTACGTAATGTATTGTATCTTAAAAAAAAGTCTAATTTTGTAATTTTAGTCTAATGAAGTATTAATAATAGAGATATATAATTTTCATAGAGCCTTAATAAATAAATTAAAAACATATCCTCACCTATTACAGTCATAGCATGCTTACACCATCAAAAAGCAGTAGGCAGTCATATTATAGTCATGACCATTTTAATTCATAATAGAGGGAGAGGAATCACATATATTGCCTTACATGGACCATAAAAATGCATGGCATCTATTAACCCAGTTTTGCAAGGGTGGTCACTTGGGTTTTCTCTGGGCTATCTGAGCACTATTGAGCATGCTTAGGCCCTAAAAAATAGTAAGCAGTCATAAATAAATATTTGGGACAAAATTTTGAAGAAATCTGAACATGATTTATAAGCATATTATTATAAAATAAACCTATGTTCATAGCAAGGGGTAAGACTGATAAAAATAACATTTTCAGACCCTTTTAGGAGGCTTTGGTATACTTAAAGATCAACCTCAGAATTATATTCTATACCAACAACATTGCATGTGACAACGAAATAGGTAATTTTGGGCAAATAGATGCACATCATCACTCGTTTTGATCCTCCAAGGGTATCAAACATATGTTATCGCAGGTCTCATCTATGAAACAACATCTCAGGTGTTTCTATGAGCGATTTACAGTCACCCAAGTGAAATAAAAATATCTAGGCTTAGCAACAAATTCTTGATCCGGTCAAGACCCTGTAGCAGGCCATTCTCATCCTTGTTCTAGATCAGGTTGGTGAACGGATTCTTCATCAAACATCAAGGTATTGAATCCACTTGTCAGATTCCAGAGAAATAAAAGGAATAAGGCTTTGCTTCCTATATCATTTAGCAACAACTACGTGATATTGAACTAAAGAAATTGAGCCACAAGTGTTCTTCATTGAATAAATGGAGTGATTAACTCCAAGCTAAAGACTAGTGTCCAAACAAAAAGAAATTGTCTCGACACATAATAGTTGCCTCAAAAGTGTTATTCTGTCATCTAAGAAATAGTGAACTGCTATGTTCTTGTGATGACAATTGTGAAATTTGTTATCCATGGTTACTTACTACAAGCCTCAAGGTTTTCAAAGGTGTCAGGGGAAAACTAAAGGTCCAAACCTTAAATCTTAGCAGAAATAAGAGCAGTTGCCAACAGCAGGAGAAGCAGAACCCTAAGCAGAGTCAGATCCGAATAAAAATCCTCAATATTAGTGGTGGAGATTCCGTAATATCCACTTAGACCTCGTCTCTCTTATTTGCATTCAAATATGCACTGGTTCAAGGCATGTTGTGCTTCCTGTTCCGAGTTGGAGTGCATGGCTGATTGCTATAATGTTCCATAGATCCCATTGTTGGTCTGGGATTGGACTCATACATGGTGGGGTTTTCATAGTTCTTTTTGTTATTGGTAGTGAAGGGACCTAAAGCACCTCTAACTGAGTAAGTAGCATAGTTATATAGAGTTGACTACGGTTTTATTATTAGTGTTTATTAGATAAAGCTAATAGCTGAGTGAGTGAGGAGCTTAGTAATATAGCTAATATATCATCAATAGATACAGAGATAGACAAGTATAAAACATAGTCAAAAGTAGATCATTGAGCACGACTCCCAACAGTCTTCAAAGAGCTAGTCCTAGTAATTGATCCTGTAGCACTACCAGTAAGTAGTGTGCAAGTAAAGGAGTCCCAGTCTCATAATCAAAAACAGGAGTTGTTGTCAGTAGTGGATTCTGTAGGAGTCAAGGGTTCTAGTTAGGGCAGTGATTTATCTACGTTTAGCCTCGGTATTCTCCCTTATAGGCTCGGTATATATAAAATGGGCACTATGCCCTGCTGATTATGAGGGCTACTGTCAGTCTAATAATCCCTTTACCTATATGCACCAGCTTTCGCAAAGGGAAAAATCATATATAGCGGTTGAAGCACCAATTTCAATAGCATATATTAAAGGAATAGAAAGGATAGAATCCAACATATAGATAAGAGGAATATAAATATCCAAATCCATAGGCAGCAACACCTACAAGCTACCAGCCTTAGTCATTCCAGTAGATTTCACCGTTGATTACGCTATTGATCCAGCCAATGAGTTAGTTGTAGGAAAAGCAAAGGTAGAGCCGATACAATACAATTATTTAATTTGTGGGCACCAACTGCGGAGATCTATATAAACTGCACCTAGTCTTTATGCTAGAACGATGGAGGCTCATACATTAACTAACTACATCCCTGAATTCATAACTCTGCCACTAACAATTAAACAGCCCTTTGAAGCCCTTATTTCAATTGGTGGGAACATGGGGCTCATGTGCCATTCACAGAAGTCAGCCATCCAGTCACAAACTGAATAGAAACCATACATTTTAAAACAACACATAGAAGCCGTTCACTGCATTTCTTCTTTTAGCTCGAGTATAGAGGGCCTTCTCTGCTTCTTCTAGATTGAGTTTAGGTTCTATGTATACTGTTAAAATTCACTTTTAGAAGTTCTAAAACATCTTTAATAAAACTGTCTTTTAGTTCAGAGGAAAACCCATTTAATATGTAAAAGTACACAGAAGCAGCAGCAGTAGACAAAGCCTCCATGAGGCACAACAGAAGTTATAGGCACAATAGCAGTTACAGGTGAGGAATTTGACAATTTGAGGCTTTTGCATACTTGGAGAGTATCTAGAAAATTTTTAACAATTAATCCCTAACAGTTGCAAAAATATCAGAAGAATTTGGCTTACCTGGAAAGAACCCGAGGATTGCAGCTCTGCAACTAAGGATGTCCTTGCGTGCCTCTTCAAAAGCCTCCATGTCCGGTCTGATGCCCTCTTCATCTCCATTGCAGAGGCTATCACTCGTGGATATATATTAACCCAAGAAATATCACTCCCCTCCCGCCAATCAACCAACATCAACATTCTATTTCTGTAATAATAGAATCTCCCGCAAATTACCACAACAATTACCAGAATAAAGTCCAGGACAAGCTTTCCAATATGGCAACCACCGTATGAACCCTCTATTCTTCCCCAAGCCGCTCTCTCTTCATCATGTCAGTAGTGATCAAATTGGAAGGGCTCGACTAAATGGGGAAAGAAAGTGAAACCACCAAATGAGCCCTCTATTTTCCCCACGCGGCTCGCTCTTCATCATGTTGGCCGTCTCAACTCTATCTGAAGGGGCTCGACTCAAAAGAGGAAAAAAGTGAATACTTCATACCTTTTAATTATATCATATTCCAAATTATCTTGGCCAAAACGAAAGTGACAGCTATCACTGCTTTATTTTTTGGTTGTAACGTGTTTGTTTGCATGTTTAATATTCATCTTCTTCACTTTATCCATCCTATAGATGCAATATTAATATTCATCTTCTTCCCTTTTATCCATACCATATATGCAATATATTTCTTATAATATTCTTTTCATGTTGTATCTTAATTTTAAAAGAAAACACAATTCAAATGAAATAAACCAAAAATAATTCACTTATTTTTTTTCCAAATAAATAATAACTTTGTCAAATCATTTTACATAAATTATCAAGAAAAAAAATTGTTGAAAAAATAAATCTATATCATGGAAGTTTTGTTCAAGCTATTGTGACAACCTGCTCTTAAATTAGATAGCTACCAACCAATTAAATATGTTAACCCAGTCTAACTTAAAGGCCCGAACAAGAAGTGTGTAAAGTTTCATTAGTTGCATGTGGGTGGGAATAAATTGTAAAGTTATGTGTGGTAGGTTCATACCCAGGTATAATTTGCAAGGGGTTTTAATTTCAATTAAAAAGGCATAAATAGTAAAGCTATGTGTTAGTAAAGCTATATGTGGTAGGTTTATATACATAACTTGGGTATTTGCAAGGGGTTTTAATTTCAATTATTTATATTGCTTTTGACAAATGAAAGACAATATAAATAATTGTATTTCAATTGACAAATAAAAATTCCTTAAATATTTTAATAAAAAAAATGCAAAAAAATATTGTTCTTTCAAATTTTTACAATTTTAAACAATTGAATACTCTTAATTAATTTCTACATTAAAAAAATGATATATTTTCAATGAAACTTATTTTAAACACATTAATTAAGGTCGGGACCTATTTGCCCGACCATTTGCCCCGATCGCACGACCGGCAACGTCAGACGTGACCGCTCACGCGAGCCAGGTCGTCCGATCGATGCAAATGGTCGGTTCACTAGTTTACTCCTTAATTAAGTAGTCATATGTGTAATATCACAAATTTTACACTTCATGAGTAACAATATAACATTAACTATTTTATTGTAATTATTTTCAAGTTGGAGCACACTTCATTATATCAAAAAAACTACTTAGACGTAGCTGGAATTTAAGTTATTTAATGAAAACAATTAATGTGACGTAAAGGAATGATAATCAGGAAGAAGACCTAAAATTATGGACTTCACCTTCAAAGAATGCCTTGCAATTACATTGGTTATTAATCATAATTAATTAATTAGGAGTGATAAGAAGATCGCAAGAATAAAAAATGACCAAATAAATGACCAATTGTCATGTGGTCATTTTTAGTCTAGATATCCCGTGACCAAATTTGGTCATTTATCTTGGTCGTTTTAAATTGGTTTTTATCCAGTGACCAAAATTGGTCATTTATCTTGGTCTTTTTTAGTTAACTCACTTAAATTTATCAATTTTGGTCATTTATCCCTTAAAAAACATTGTGGTGACCAAAACTTTGGGTCTCCCGGTCACTAATCTCTCATTTTCCACTAGTGACATGTCAACCATTTCATCAAGGATATTCAGAAAAGATACAATAATGTTCAACATGTCTACCTATCTCGAATATATCATAGAAACCCTATCCCTGCCCTATGCTTTTATGTTAACTTTAGCAAAAACTGAAACAAACATAGATATGTGTTATGTCTTGATATAATTTATTATTGATAGTATACTATTGTTGTATCATATAGAATAATAGTTGTGTCCACACTCAAATCTATTAGTTAATGAATGCATGGAACTTGGGTCGACATGGCTCATGTGGACAAGTTAAAACATCTCTATGGTGGGTCTAGTACACCACTACCCTATTGCTATTATTGTCAATAATATTTCTTCGTTGCTATAGGTTACTTGCCTAATTGAATATCCCATATGGGGATTAACGAGATAAAGAGAGACTTAGTATTTTAGTATATTCCCTATGCTTTTCTTTATTGTGCTTACTCATTTATTTATTGCCCAAGACCAATTGTAAACCATTGGAACATATTATTAATGCAATGAATGAAATACATAGATTTCACATAAAATTTTAATGTCAAGGAGGACGTCTAGATGCAAGTCTTCATGGATTGATGAATGGGCATGGCTATTCTCATAAGCTAAGGCAATAAGGAGGGAAATACTAACTTATCTTGACTAACCTATCCTGGATGGAAAATGTCAACGTCTTAATGTATAAATTTATATATTTTATTAGTAATATATTTTACTATTATTTTAAAATATTCTAAATTTATAATTTATAATTTTCAAAATGTTGAATATAAATCTATATATTTTTTCCAAAACAATATCAAAAATATAATTTTATCTTGAATTATTGATTTCTATTATTTTTTTAATTTAATATTCTTTAAAAAAAATTAAATGGTGAATTTCTATTGATTTTTTAATTTGAATTTTTTTTCAAATTTATACATTTAAATTTATTATAATTTTTTTCCTTAAAAAAAAAATAAAATATCAACATTTTTATAATACGTTTGAGCTTCAAAAAAACAAAAATACATACTTGTACACTTTTCAATAAACTAAAATCACTATATGGCTTCTAAGTCAAACATACATATCTTATTTTATTATGAAAAAATATTTATAAGAAATATAAATATGAAGTAATATAATAATTTAATTATTTATTATAATTAAATAGTTAATAGTTAATATACATATATATATATATATATATATTAAACTTTAAACCTTCAGAGACAATCATGAACTTTAAACCTTCAGAGACATTTATCTAAATAACCCATATATTTTACTTTCAATATTTTAATAAATATATATATATATATTGAAAGTAAAATATATGGGTTATTTAGATAAATGTCTCTGAAGGTTTAAAGTTCATGATTGTCTCACGTCTAGTGTTTGAATTTTTTTCAATCCTCCTTGTATTATCAGAGGATTGAAAAAAAGGGGCAACATTTCTACTTTCCCGACACACATTTTAAAATTAAACTGGCAACATAAACGTTGTCGGTTGATAGAAATATTTATACAAAGTATAAATTTAAATTTTAAACTTAACAAATTTGAATTTTTTCAATCCTCTATGTATTCTCAGAAGACTGAAAAAATTTGGGCAGCATTTCTGCTTGCCGCGCACACATTTAAAAATTAAACCGAGAGCATAAATGCTACCGGTTGACAAAATATGTACAAAACAAAAAATTTAAATTTAAAATAAATAACAAATTTCAATTACAATTTTATAAAAATACAACAACATTTCTACTCACGAGCACACATTTCAAACATATTAGACAAAAAAAAAACTAAAAACATCAATAAAATTTATTTTTTTTCAATTTCAAACTAACATTTAAAAAATTAATTTCGACTTACATTTCAAAAAAAACAAAGTAACGTTTCATTTAAATTTCAAAATAGAAGTTTTGGGTGTTACCTCTGGGATCCGACATCATGGTGGGAGGCGGAGATGGGAGTCCCTTGCACAGGAGCTCGGTCGAGGTTGCAGCAGCTCGGTCAAGGGTTATCTGCCGCAGCTCAATCGACAGGTTGCAGTGTGGAAAATGGGGAATGACCATGGCTTCCGGTGGCATTTTTTATAAAAAATATTTAATAGGGACCTCAATCGAGGTTTGGATCTTGATCGAGGTCAATACCTCGATCAAGTTATGTAGCTTGATTGAGGTTTTGTTCAACCCTCGATCAAGGTTTTGTTCAACCCTCGATCAAGGTTTTATTTAACCCTCAATTGACCTAGTAGTAGCTCGATTGAGGGCTTATCAAAATATCGATTGAGGGTTTGACAAAACCTCGATCGAGGGCTTATTAAACCCTCGATCAAGGTATTAATAACTCAATAAAGGGTGTGCTTTTTACTTTTTTTCGAAATTTCTTTGCCAAAAATTGTTACTCACCTCCATGGATGCACCCGAAAGAAAAGTTATTTATGAAAATAATCCAATGTGACTATTGGCATTTAATTGAATGAAAATAAGAGTCTTGGGCTCTGCGCTGCACTCAAGTTTTGTCATTTGATTGAGACTAGAAGTAATGTTGAAGTGTTATTCTCATTGGGTATTTGATTGAGGATTGACTTGAATCAACTAACAATTAGAATCATAAACAAACAAAGTAACAAAATCGTGCCAATGAATAAACATTTAAGGATATTAATTTAGTTTGATGATAAATTGTATTGATATCAAACTAACCCTATTCCATGAAAGAATATTGTTTCAAGAGTTAATACATACTATCTAAGCATATCCTCTGTATTGATGGTTTAATTATCTAGTTGTGCATAAGGTTAAGGAGCTTGGTTTTCCGAGGTCAATAAAAAATTCTCAAGGCCCTTTTACTTTTTAATTCTCAAGCATACCCTTTTTAGGGTCCATGATTAAAGTAATGGAGGAATGAGATTTTGATAAATAAAGACAACTATAGCTACGAAAATGTTCTTGAGTAAACATTAAAATGCATGGTAAGGTTGAGAAATTCATTCTACTGTGGGTAACAATGTTAGGTATTTTATTTGATAGATAATTTCTTGACCTAAGGTAAAAAGGGAAACAAGAGAATTGCTTCATGTCCATTATGTACGAGAATAATAGAAATAATGCTCAATTCCTTGGAGAGTGAAAAACGAAAAAGGAAGGTATTTAATTGGATTATGGGTGTTGAGACAACACCATATGTGTGGCTCCAATATCTTCCTAATCTAAGTCTTTATAGGCATTCCTTTGACACAATATTGAAATAATTTGTTATTTTAATAGGAATTTAAGCATATATATATATATATATATATATATACCATTGTGATTATGCTTAGGTGAATTATCATAACTTGATAGTGAACCTTCATAACAAATGACATCATGCTTTCCTTATCATCTATATTTATCTTGATATCTTTTTGTTTCTTCATCACTAGTTTATTTTTCCACTCCACCTCTACACTTCAATCTTTAGTCACACCATCCTTTGTGTCAATGTCTCCCTAACTGTACTTGCATAAATTTTCTAGGTTATATGGGGTAAGGATAGATTTAGGACTTTACTCCGTTCCCTCACCATGATTTTTTATGAAAGCAATGCCATTTGACCAAATACATTTCAAATAATTTTTTAACAATGCATAAATTTTCACTTCCTGGATGCAAAAGAAGAAGAAGATTATGATACAAGGTCCTAATAACATGCACTATAGTTTTACAAGGGGGTCAATAAGTAATAAACATTCCAAGGAGCCACCGTGACTAGAATATGATAATAATATAGTCCACACTATCATAACAATATTCACCACCTAAACTAGATTAGTTATTGTAAGCACTTTATATAGACATGCCTTTCGTTACCAATGAATAAAAAAAATCTTTTAAAGTGTGGATTTGAGGAGTATTTTAAGGCTGCTTAGGGTCAATTCAATGGTAGAAAATTCAAGTAATTTAATGAAAAAAATTAATGTGTATACCTCTATATCAAAACCATTTTCCATGTTGATGCAGGACACTACCCTCCTTATTATCTTACCAAAATGCATGCCAATGAACAAGAAGACCTAAAATTTGTGATCTTAACTACATGCCATGATTTGTATTTGCATGACATTGAGTATTGTTTATAGTTGTCACGATTCTGTGATATTCATGCATGAAATGAATTATTTTAGAGGAGGACTCATCAAACCAGCCTTTTTTATTTCATTTTGATAAAAAAAAAGTGGACATTGGTAGTGAGGTTCACATAGGTAGTAAGCACAAAGTTTTAAACTCATTTCAGGGCTACTAGTAGAATTTTTTGTTGTTGTCATAGTCATAGTTTTTGACACATTGTCATACTTTAGATTGCATCCCCAAGTGACTTAGGAGTCAGAGTCACATATCAACTCCCCAGGTCATAAAGTAAGGAAGAGTCATTGTTTAGGCACTGTTATCTCTAAAATTATTCCGTCATCAAAATATCTTGGCGAAGCAAGTCGCAAACAACTTTTTAATGAGCATCCTTCAACTTATCTCACAAAGAAGAAGCTTTCCTTGCCTAGAAATGAAAACCCTACTAGTGTGAGGGTTCAAGAGAAAAGCACATTGAAGAATGGAAATGATAATGATCATGCTGCAACCGACTACAATTAAGTAAATTTCGAGGATAAAATGAGCCCATTTAAGGCAACTCATGGCCAAAAATGTAGAAGAAGGATACACTATCTAACCTCAGTAGAAATTTTAAAAAAGATCATGACCTAACCAAACATGTGGAAACAATAGAAAAACTGTCCTCCCCAAAAGGCTCTTCCAAAAGAAAGAATAATCACAAAGTTGATTAAAATGTTACCTCAAATGGTTCGGGGTTGGATCTTAATAAGTTATTACAGGATAATAACAAAGAGAACGTGTCGTGTCCCCTAGTAGTCGATTCCACAAAAATAAGTTTAAGCTATTAATGGGGTGTAGAAACAGACAAAGTCTCCAAGAGTGCATGTTATTGGAGGGAGAATTTATTATTCTAGAAATGGCAAGACTTTCCACCAGGTGTGTGGGGGGGATCTCTCTCCTTTTCTCTATTTAATCCTCATTTTTATGCTATAACAAGTATTTTGAATTCTGAACACATCACTTGATATCGTTGCGGTCTTGAAAAAATACTCTGGTATTCATGGCACCTTGCAATATTGTTGTTAACAACAACTCATGCACACAGAACTTTTGTCCCAAGTGCTTGCTCAATAGGTTAGTTTCCTACACCACATACTTGGAACTGGTTTACATGCATAAAATCTATAACAAATATTAAGTTTGATTTATGATGACACTCTCTTTCAGCATGTGTACGCCTATAGCATGTTGATGTATTTGTGACTTCAGAATGTATTCACTTGTATATCTTATGTATTGTACCTTGATGTTTATTCCGGGAAGTATCTATAATGTAATTGATTCATGTCATGCCCTGATGTTCCGATCGGTAGATTCAATAAGTAAATAAGTCATGTAAATTCATTCATTTTAACCCTCCATTGTAAGTTGGGGAAATATTCCCCACAATTGTGTCAAGGTTAAACCTCCTTGTTGATCGGAAGGCAAAGTCCCCACAAGTTGTGGGGCACTAGGGTTATTAGACTCTCCTAGAGATGTTGGCTCTAGTAAGTAATTGTTGAGTGAGGCCGACATGTTGGAATGGAAATTAATTGAATGAAAGAATATAAATAGAGAATGAGCCTCTCTATTTATCAAACACACACTCACTCACTGGGGTGCATGAGTGAGATAAGAGAAGCTCTCTCAAGTGTGAGAGAGAGAACAAGCTGTGGAGATCATCTTTTATGTTTTCAGGTTTTACTGATTCCATTGGTGCTCATTCTATCTATGAGAAAGTTACAGGATTTTATCCTTTATGGTTTCCCAGAGGAAAATTCTTTGTGTCACTTGTCTCTTGTGTTTATTGTTGTCCATGTTATTCTCTCAGATAAGATCGTAAGATCATATTGCTTAAATGATAAAAATATAACATGGTATCAGAGATAAGCTGAAAAGAATACATTGTGCAGCTACTGAAGCTAGGGCTTCTTATTTTTTAGGTCTCTCTCCACAATTCATCAGCAAAATTATGCTAGGCTGACTCCTCATTGAAGGGTGAATCTTTTTGTCAAAGCGAAATTCGATTCTAGACATTTTCAGTTTTTGGTGCAGGAAATTAGGGCTTTCTACAAAAGACAAATTTTTTAGTGATCCCAGCATAGGATTTCTCTCCTCATCAAAATATAATTTTGGAGACCTAGTCCAATATTTTTGGTTGGGTGAAACTTCGAGAAAGTCAAACGCTAATTTGACCCCGAGCCAAAAAAACCCTAAAATACTAAAACTAATAGGTTTTGGTACATTCCATATATATCGGGATTGGAGAAGGATCAAGAGCTAAAATTTCATAGGCTGAATATAAAATCTTGATGTACATTGTGACCAATTTTCAGCCTCATAGTCACTATATTCTAGGAGATATGATTCCTCCAAGTTAGGGTTCCATCTTCTTCCAGGATTCATCCCTAAACATGACATCTGGGGAGAATTGCTATATCTCGAGCTACAAAGGTCCAAATGAAATTTCTAAAGATGTTCCAGAAAGGGAACAAACTATACGTTCTATGGTAGAAGTTTTAGACCCCGAATATGAAACAGTGACATGTGGAATTCCGTACAACTTTGCTATTCTCAACAATCATGAAACATGTCACCTTGAGAAAACGCTCATAAGTCCCAATTGGCAAAACCAATTATGATGAAACCTATGGTGTTGGAATAGGGACGGGAAAGGATACCTCAGTGTGATGTTTCAGACATATAAGATCAGTAAATTAGGATATTCTACAGAAACAATATCATGCATTTATTGGTAAAGTAGGGCTTCCTGTTCCGGGAGCTTCCCTCCACTGTTTTCAGAAAATGAGTACATTCGACAACTCACCTTGAAGAGGTATATATTTCTATCCAATCAGATCTAAAATATTCAAAGTTTTAAAAATCAGGGTTTCTTTGAAAAACCCTAGATCAGCAAGCTTCGAAACCAAAACAGACACCTCAAATTGGTAAGATCTAATCTTTTGCTATTTTCATTTGAGGTTCTCGTCTTAAAGTGATCTATGAAAATAGCTTGATGATAAGCTTGGTGAACCTGAAAAATTCCAAGCATGGAAGTATATGATCTCTTTGAAAAAAAATGAATTGGACACCTACATAAGTAGAGAGGTTCTAGTTCCAGAGGGAGATGAAGCTAAAATCCTTACACCATAAGAACTTTGTCAAGGGGAAGAATATCATTGTTGATTCAATCATGGATCACCTTATACCACAAGTGTCTTCCATAAAGACATTGAAAGAGATGTTTTATTCCTTGATGAAGCTATTTGAAGGGAAGAACATAAACCATAATATGAATAATGTGAAGATCCAGAATGCAGAGACCATGCAGTCATACATTACGAGGGTCTCTCAAATCAAAGAACAACTTGTAGCAGTAGAAGAAGAAGTGGATAATGCAGAAGTGGTGATAGCCACCTTGAATGGACACCCATGATCATGGGATTCATTCATGTGAGGAATGTATGCCAGAAGGAAGTGATTACTTTTAGCAGACTCTAGGAAGAAGAAGAAGCTCGACTCATAATAAGAGAAGAGAAGATGGGAGCAATTGAAGATCAAGATCTCACCATCCAAAGAAGATCGCTCAAGCAATGAGGAATATGAAGAACTTGAATCTTGAAGGACCTCTTATCCATATTAGCATTTGGATGAGAAAAAATGAATGAAGAAGATGATGAAGATGAAGGCTCAAGAAGGAGTCTACCCACGAAACAAATAAAGATAAGTATTCAATTGTCATTTCATGATATTGTTTTTGTTATGCGCATGATAGAATGTTTTCATTAATGACAATGTACTGCTAATATGCATGTGATGGGTAAGTATCTCATGGTGCTATAAAACTCTCCATTGTTACTTATCTAGAATGAATCCTCTTTGCTGACATATTGGATTAGTGCACAATCTCAATGTTGTCCTAGTAGAGATGGAAGGCATGTAGAAAGTTTATGTAAGATATGGATGAATGTTGTATTGGCTAAAATAGTTGCATAATCATAAATCTTGATGCAAAAGAATTTTTCATTATGAATATACCTTATGAAATGTTTCTAACCATACAACTAATGCATTTGACTTGTACGAAAGACCACATAAAATCACTTACAAGCAAAGAAGGATGAGACTTGCTCCAAAGAACAAGTGATGACAGTTCAAGATGAAGAATAATATGACAAATTCAATGAAATCCTTGATGCAGAATGTTCCATCCATGAAGAAGTAACCAAGAATAAAGGTAAGATCAATTCAAAAAGAATGATGTCTAGGATGTAGTATTGATACATGAAGGGAAGTTCGTAGTTCCATCATGCAGCAGATGGAAACATCATGGTATACATGGAAATATTCATAGCACAAGGCTTCTCACAAAAAGAAGGCATAAACTATGAAGATAAATTTGCAGCCAGTGAGAGTTGAGACACGTGACAGGAAGAATCATGTGTACAAATGAAAGAAGGCCTTGTATGAGCTTAGAAGACACCCATGGGATAACACATACATGAGGAGCTTGATGAAGATCTGAACCTTTTCTACAAGGTTAAAGATGAAAGTCTATAGAGGATGACAAGCTCATATATGGGTGTGAGAAGAACTTTTGAAAAGTTCAAGATAGAGGATCTTGGTATCCAGTGACCCTAAATGGATACATAGAATGTTAGTAGCATAGGAAGATACTTGTCACTCCATTACAGAATGTTTCAGTGCATAAAGTACGAAAGACAGAGGGAGAATGATGCTCTGCTTTAGAGGGAGTGACTACAAAAGATCCTAAGGTTTGACATGGTACAGCAGGATGGACAACTTACTAATGATTCTAGGCTTAACTGAGAGTAAAGTGGATTCCAATCTTTCTTCAAGGTTGAAGGTGGAAGACCAGTGATGCTCCTGTTATATGTTGATGAATTGTTCTTGACATAAAAGAGGAACTCATTAAAGGAATGAAGCTTGCTACTAAGTTTGATATGAAGGAATTGGATATGATGCACTATTTTCTAGGCATGGAGGTTTGGCAGAATGTAGATGGACTTTAGAGATCCCGAAGAGATTCGGAATGATGGATTGCAAGGCCATGACCACACCTATGGCATCAAACTTGTAGCTATTGAGCGATGCTTTATCAGAGTCGGTTGATGCTACAATGTATCATTAGATGATTGGGTCCTTGATGTACTTGATGAATACAAGACCATATATTTGCTTTTCTATGAACACCTTGAGCCAGTTCTTGACAGATCCGAGACATGTTCAATTGATTTCTGCAAAGCATATTCTATGGTACCTGAGGGGTATAGTTGATTATGGGCTCAAGTATAAGGCTGATCAGAAGATTAACCTGGAAGGTTATATTGAATCAGATTGGGTAGGAAGTGCCATCGATAGAAAGAGCACCTCAGTGTGTTGCTTCGATATGGGATCAGGTGTGATCTCTTGGTTTAGCATGAAACAGTCTTGTGTGGCACTAAGTACAACTGAAGCAGAGTATGTCACAGCTTGTTCAACTAGTTGTGAGGTAGTATGGCTAAGGAAGCTACTGTCTGATTTATTTGATCTCTCGTTGGATGCTACTTGTATATATTGTGAAAACCAAAGTTGTGTGAAGTTGTCAGAGAACCCTGTGTTCCATGACAATTCGAAGCATATCGAGATCAAATATCACTATATCAGGGATTGGTGTAGAGAGGAGCAGTGAAGCTCCAATATGTTGCGACGAACGAACAAATAGATGATGTGTTGACTAAGCGATTGGCCAGAGTGAAGTTTGAGTACTTCAGGGAGAAGCTTGATGTTCTCCATATAGAGGTTCCCTCCAAGGGAATTCATGAGTACGTGAGCCATTCTGAAATGGTGAGAGGATTGGTTCCTTCGATGGTCAGATGTAAGGGCTCATCCATTCAGTCATGGTGAGAGAATTGGTTCCTTCCATGTCAGATATGAGTGCTGAGCCATTCTAATGTGACTATAGGATTGGTTCCTACATGATAAGATATAAGTGCTAAATGCCATTCTTTGGGAGAATGGAGGCACCTGGTCAATTACCAGGAATTTGTTCAGTGTGGGATTGACACTCAACCTGGGGTTGAAAGCCTTTCTGACATGGCGTGTGAATAAAAGTTTCCTATCATGATGTGTGAATAAAGTTTCCTATCATGGTCATATATAAGTGCATAGCCTTTTTCACATGATGTGTGAAAAAATGTTTCCTATCATGATGTGTGAATAAAGTTTCCTATCATGATGTGTGAATAAAGTTTCCTATCGTGGGAAGATATAAGCATAGATCCTTTCTAACATGACGTCTGAATAAAAGTTTCCTATCATGATGTGTGAATAACATTTCCTATCATGATGTGTGAATAAATTTTCCAATCATGGTCAGATATAAGTGCAGAGCATTTTTGACATGATTCTTAGATGTGTTCCTCCCATAGTCAGATGTGAGTGCTGGGTGTTCCTTTTTGACATGGTGTTTGATGGGTTCCTCTCATTGTCATATGTAAGTGTTGGACGGGCCATTCTAACTTAGTGTCATATATAAGCGTTTAAGAAGACATCATGGAGGCTAGGCGTACAACCAGCATGAAAAGGGATGGATCTATAGAACTTCCTATGATGAGAAGAATGAAGAGATAGGACCATTTTATTGAGATAGTGGAAGCAGTGACGATGATGATCCACTGATGATGATCCAGTGATGATCCAGATCCAGTGATGATTCAGATCCAGTGATGACTTGATGATGATCTAGATGATACAGAAAAGAAGACTTGTGCTGATAAATTATGTCAAGAGAATACCTTCCTAGTTAAGAGGGAGTGTTGATGTATTTGTAACTTCGGAATGTATTCACTTGTATATCTTATGTATTGTACCCGGATGTTTATTTCGAGAATTATCTATAATGTAATTGAGTCATGTCATGCCCCGATGTTCCGATCGGGAGATTCAATAAGTAAACAAGTCATGTAAAGTCATTGAGGTTAACTCTCCATTGTAAGTCGAGGAAATAGTACCCACAATTGTGTCAAGGTTAACCCTCATTGTTGATCGGAGGACAAAGTCCCCACAAGTTGTGGGGAACTAGGGTTATTAGACTCTCCTAGAGATGTCATCTCTAGCAAGTAATTATTAATTGAGGAAAACATCTTGGAGTGGACATTAAGTGAATGAAAGAATATAAATAGATAATGAGACTCTCTATTTATCACACACACACACACTCACTGGGGTGACTGAGTGAGACAGGAGAAGCTCTCTCAAGTGTGAGAGAGAGAGCACACTGTGGAGATCATCTTTTATGTTTTCGGGTTTTACTGCTACCATTGGTGCTCATTCTATCTCTGAGGAAGTTGTGGGGTTTTCTTCTTTATGGTTTCCCCGAGGAAAATTCTTTGTGTCTCTTGCCTCTTTTGTTTATTGTTGGGCATGTTATTCTCTCAGATAAGATCCTAATATCATATTTCTTTAATGATAAAAATCTAACATATCATGGGAATCATTAGGGTCATATAGATCCACTGTTTTCTTCTTGAGAAACTACAAGTTGTGCAACCAGGAATGATTGACATGGTCACTCAGGAAAAAATTGTCCAAATACTTGTTGGGTTTTGAGGCTTCATTGATCTATTCAAATCCATAGTAAATATACATATTGATAAGCATGGAAGGTATGGAGAAAAGGTTGAAGATGCTATTAAATATGAGGAGTGGTAATTCCCAAGGCACATAAATATATGAAATTGTAGTATTTGCATGTAAGTTTGAATATATTAATTCATTATAAAAAAGGCATGAACTTGTTATGCTTCCTTTTGTAACTCAAATTTTCAATCAGGTTTTGATAGGGAGAATTGTCTGATATTTTCAGAAATGAAGTTCTTGAATTCATTATTGCAAGAAAAAACAAGGTTGTGGTCCTACCGGAATTGTTGTGCATGCAGCCAAGGCTACATGATTTTCTTCTGCTTGCTATTTACTCAAGTGTCAAGGTCTCTCTAAGGTAAATA
This sequence comes from Pseudotsuga menziesii, assembly GCA_001517045.1. NCBI lineage: Eukaryota > Viridiplantae > Streptophyta > Pinopsida > Pinales > Pinaceae > Pseudotsuga > Pseudotsuga menziesii. The sequence continues at coordinate 155,738 of LPNX011046304.1, forward strand.
CCTGCATAAATGAATATTTCAATTTTATCCTTGAAAATGACAATGTCCTGAAATACATATGTTTTGTAAATGTAGTATGCTTAATACATCCGCTATCTCTTGAATGCAACAAACATACTTGATTGCAAGATGCTAATGTTGATACAATAGTGTTTGTATTTTTTATGGCTCCTTCTGTTCTGATATAGGAGCATGTCAATTCTTTGAATGTTTCCACAATAAACAGTCTTTTGGAATCTATTCATTCTGGAAATATTGATGTGAAAGAGCTTGTCAAGAAATTGAAGCTTGTTCAAAGTTCCATCGCTTTTGTGGAAGTAAATGAAATTTTTCCTTTAAAAAAGAAAAATAGTCCGCCTTTGGTGTCTCCTTCAAAGCCTAGGAAATCTGAAAAGTTGTTGGACAAATAGTTAACTCCTTGAAAAGTTAGCAAGTTGAAAAATTCATTGGATGAATCCTCTTCTCTCAGTCAAGGTTGTCACTTAGAATCAAGATTTGTATCATAGCTTAAAATAACAAAACACTCAAGTACTAGCTCTAAACCTATAATTGACAATGGTCTTGTTCATCGGAGAGAGATTGTTTGAGTTCCAGCTAGAAAAAAAAATAACAAGAGAACTAATCAAGAGCTGTATCATAGCTTAAAACAACAAAAAACTCAAGTACTAGCTCTAAACCTATAATTGACAAGGGTCTTGATCATCAGAGAGAGACTGTTCGAGGTCCAGCAGGAAAAAGGAATCACAAGAGAACTAATATGGTAAAAATGGAGGTCAATTTGAAAGAGGGAAATTTGGATTGTAATATTAATAAGGATGAGAAGAAGATATAGGATACCTCTGATATGAAGTTTAAAGAAAAAAATACCAAATGTAACTCCAAGAAGAAAAGCAAAGTGAAGGTTTAGACGGATCTTACAAACATTGGTCTTGGTGAAGAGGGGCAATTGGAAAGTGACATTGTAAACGACGAAGAGAAGAATTTGGATACAACAGCATCCCATTTGATTACAACAAATGCAAATGATAACATTAACGTTAAGGCCTTCATTGCAAGTAAACATGTACAAAATTTTCCGTTTTTTCATGAAAGCACCAACCCTATTGAGAGGAAAAAACTCGCTAAAGTAAAACCAAAATTAAACAAAATTCAATCTTTTGAAATTGACTCTAAAACTGGAAATTTGATGCCAACAGGATGTGAACATGTTCTAAAGGCTAATGTGAAGCAAACAAAGAAAAGAAAATTAGACAATGCTGGAAAACCTGGAAACAAAGATGTTATCGAGGAGATCAATGCATAGTCTATTTCTGAAACTTATTTCCACTTAGAGGTTGCAGAAGAAAACATAACTTTGAAGAAGAGGAGGAAGAAATGAAAAGACAAGAATGAGATGGATGAAATGATTTTGCCTCAAGGGAAGAAAATGTAGTTGATTGCGGGCATAGAGTTTCCATCAAGTGTCGTTGGATCAACATTGCATTTTTTGGAATTTTTCTCAACATTTGAACAAGTATGCACTTTCTTACCCAAATTGTGTTTTTGGTTCATATCTATGGTTCAAATTTTAAGTTTTGCACCATGAGTATTCTCTTCCACATTGTCTTAGTTATACCTTTAGTAGCCCTGGAGTTTTCTAAAAAAACACATGTGATGGTATAGAGTAGAAGCAGTTTAATATTCTTTAGCTTACACCTTAATTTGGGATAAAATCACCTACTACTTGCTCAGTTCTTTATTTCAGCATGTTAGATATGGGCCACAACACCATTCTTTCAAGACTATGCTTTTTTATTGCTCAATAATAAGTTTTATAAAGAGTTGTTTGATTGCTAACATAAAAGTAATATTTTCAAGGAAAAAATTTATAAGCATCTTTAAATGAGATCTTATAGATGTACCTTATTGATAGATGATAGTACATTCCATGATCAGTGCAAGTGAAATAACAAAACCTCTTTGATCATCAAGAAAAAATGGTTCTAGTCAGGTATTTGTATTATAAATGAGTCTCCATTGTCCTGGTGCCCATGCGCTTGTTCCAAATATGAAAGATTAGTCCCAAATGTTAGGAATTGGACTTGATTCTATTTGAAGCAATTTCTTTTATTATAGGACTTTGACACAAACTTACCAATCAACACAGATGTAGATGATAAACTTACTATTCATCAAGAAGGGTGGAATTGTGACTCTTAAATGCATCTAAGTGAAGGAAAAAATATGAATTTTGGAGTTTATCTCTTGATTTGAAGGTATTGAGCCTATTGTTGACTTTTGCACACATACTTCCCTTCAGTCACATGTTAATCGACCAATATGCCATTTTCTTTCGATTTATAGAGAACTCAAATCTTGTGTAAAATTCTAACTGATGTCTAATGCATATGTATTGGTAATTAATTATTTGGCTCTTTTGACATGGTTGTTGAGATGCACTTGTGTAAACACTAGTCAACGAAAAGTGTGTACATTTTGGACCATTGTTTCAATTTTAAGACATACAAATGTCGAAACGAAAGGTAGAGAGGTCAGATGTTTTAAACTATATGTTTTTCTAGCTGGAAGCCCAAAATGGTATGTGTTTTCTATGAACTAGCATCTTATAATATGGTTTGACTATACAGGTTTGAATTTTGACTATTCATCACATATTCCCTAGAATACCAATAATATATATTTTCCTGTTGGCCTGTTTCTAGAATAGTGCAGAAGGTAGTATTGAAATCTTTACTACTGCCTTTGAATCTAGCGTAAAAGGTAAAAAATTCTTCATTTGATTCACTACTTTTACAATCTTTTATATACATGTTTCAACTATTAGGAGAAATATAAGGTTTTGGATAAATGGTTCTAAACCAAGGAAAATTTGAATATTTTGTATTTTCCCAACAAAGCTTATATTGTGATTATACTATTCTTAAGCAATCATAAAAACCCAAGCTACAAGCAAGCTTGTGGAACCCTCTTAATAAAACTTTCTTTGCCAAGTATAGGTTCCTTTTAGTAGCTAATGTGATTTGTAAAGTTGATTTCTATTACTTTCCCACTAAGTGTTCACTAGATATTAATTCACATAGAGGAATGCACGTATTACAATAGTCAATTGAAAACTTGATTTCAAACTAGAAACCCAAAACGTTGCAAAATATCGATTCATCCAAATCCCAAGAAGAGAAACCAACAAAAGTGGAAAGGACTTTAACTACACCAAGTTTATAGCCTAACCGCTAGAAATGTGCATCCCATACCAGTACCACTAGAAATGTTCATCCCATTGCATGAAGTTATAATTTATGTAATTATTAACAATGTCTTAGGTGAAGTCTGAAATAAACGTTGTTTACAAACTACTAGATTCTAAACTCCAACTTAATTGTCAATTGCGCTTGGTTGTTTTTGGCAAGTGGTATTTTTTCTATCCTTGGAATCCACTAAAGCATATTCTGAAAAAATTTAGTCCCAAAGAATTTCTGACATTAGCCTAGATTCGTTATGTACATATATATATTGCTATATATCATTCAACAACTAGGGAAAATTTAGTCCCAAAGAATTGTTGATTTTAGCATAGATTCATTATTTACATATATTGTTATGTTATTTCCCATTCAATTGATTCAACCACTAAGAGATGTTATAATGTATCCCATCGTTCTGTTGTTGATTAATTAAATTCATATTGGATTATAGAATGAAAATTTAGTGTTTATGCATTGATTCTAATCTCTGATTTTGCATTATAAATTTGAAAGGTGATGGCCTAGTGTTGACATCTATTTATGCATTCCTTGATATTTCTACTTTTGTTCATTATTGAAGTGCCTGATAATCTGATCTAAAATCCATCATTTTGACCATTTTCATTTTCTATAATCTTGGACCTGTGTGACATTGTACACTACTTAAGTTTAAGAATATCCTTGTGTATTTGCATAAAAAACTTATTGACAACCTTGCAAAAGTTAAGAATGACGGGACTGTGGAGGTTGATGTTACTGGAAATGCCCCAATTATTGATGTAATTGTAACTTAGGAATCTATTCACTTGTATTTATTATATATTGTAACCCGATGTTCATTCCAGGATGTATTGTAATGTACTTGAGTCATGTCATACCCTGATGCTTATTCTGGGAAGTTTCTATAATGAGAAAGTCATGTCAAGTCATTGTGGGTAACCCTCCTTTTGGTCAAGGGTTAAAGTCCCCATAGTTGTGGGGCCCTAGGATTATTAGACTATCCTAGTGAAGTCAACACTAGGTGATTCATCGTAAGTTAGGGAAATAGTCCCCACCATTGTGTTAAGGATAAACCTCCTTGGTTGTCAGAGGAGGCAAAGTCTCCACAAGTTGTGGGGCACTAGGGTTATTAGACAATCCTAGAGATGTCGGCTCTAGTAAGTAATTCTTAAGTAAGGATGACATGATGGAGTGGGTTCCAAGTGAATGGAAGAATACAAATAGATAGTGAGTCTCTCTTAGTACACACACACTCACCCATTGGAGCGCATGAGTGAGAGAGGAGAAGCTCTCTCAGTGTGAGAGAGAGAGATTGCTGCTATCGGGAGATCATCTTGTTGTTTTCCAGTTTTACCTTTGGTGCTAATTCTATATTTGAGGAAGTTACGGGGTTTTCTCCTTTATGGTTTCCCTAAGTAAAATTATTTGTGTCTCTTGTCTCTTGTGTTTTATTGTTGTGCATGTTATTCTCTTAGTTAAAGATCCTAAGATCATAATGGTAGCTTGAATGATGAAAATCTAACATGGTATGAAAGATAACCTGAGAAGAAGAAATTATGCAGCTGCAAAAGCTAGGGCTTCTTACTTTTTGGGTCTCTCTAATCCATCAGCAAAAGTATGCTAGGTTGACTCTCCATTGAAGGGTGCATCTTTCTATCAAAGCGGAATTTGATTCTGAGCATTTTCAGTTTTCGGTGCAGAAATTAGGGATTTCTATAGAAGAGGAATTTTTAAGTGATCTCGATATAGGATTGATATCCTCAAAAAAACTGAAGTTTAGAGACCTGGATTAATTGTTTTGGTTGGGTGAAACTCCAGGAAAGTCAAACCCTAGTTTGACCTCGAGCTAGAAAAACCCTAAATTCCAAAAAATGATAAGTTTTGGTACATTCGATATATCCCGAGGTTGGAAAAGGTTCAAGAGATGAAAATTGTAAAGGAAAAAGATAAAATTCTAATTTACAGTGTATCCACAATTCAGCATTAGATTCACTATATTCTGAGAGATATGATCCCTCCAAGTTAGGGTTCCATCCTCTTTAAGAATTCATCCCTTAATAGGACGGCTGGGGAGAATTGCTATATCGTGGGCTACACGAATCGAAATGAGATTTATGAAGATGTTCTATAAAGGACACAGAATTTAATATTTTTGGTGTGAGATTCATACTCAGAAGATGAACTAGTGACACATGGAAGTCCGTACAACTTCACTATTCTGAACAGTCCTGCAACAAGTCACCTTGGGAAAAAGCCCATAAGTCCCAATTGGTGAAACCAATTCTGATTAAACCTATGGTGTTGGAACAGGGACATGCGAGGCTATGATAGTGAGAAATTTCAAACATAGAGGAGCATTAATTTCAAAGATACCGCAGAAATAGTAACAGGAATTGCTGCCGAAAAAAAAAGTGGAAAACTAGGGCTTCCTGTTCCGGGAGCTTCCCTCCACTGTTTTCAGAAAAGGAGTACATTGGAAAGCTCCATTTGAAGAGTTATATATTTCTATCCAATCAAATCTAGAAGATTCTGAGTTTTTAGAATTATGGTTTCTGTGACAAACCCTAGATCAGGCAGCTCTAGAACCACGGACGAACACCTCAAAATGGTAAGATCTAATCTTTCGCTATTTTCATTTAAGGTTCTCATTTCAAAGTGATCTATCACATCAGCTTGATGACAAGCTTGGGGAAGTTTAAAAATTCCAAGCCTAGAAGTATATGATCTCTCTGAAGAAAATGGATTGGACACCTACATCAGTATAGAGGTTCTAGTTCTAGAGGGAGATGAGGCTAGAATCCTTACACAAGAAGAACTTGGTCAAGGATAAGAAGATCATTGTTGATTCAATCACGAATCAACTAGTACCAAAAGTGTCTTCCTTAAAGACACTGAAGATGTTTGATTCCTTGACCAATCTATTTGAAGGGAAGAATAGAAATCAGAATATGACCTTAAGAAACCAGTTGAAGAATGTGAAGATCCAGAATGCAGAGACCATGCAGTCATACTTTACAAGCGTCTCTCAAATCAAAGAACAACTTGTAGCGGTAAAAGAAGAAGTGAAGAACATAGTAGTGGTGATGTCCACCTTGAATGGCCTCCCAAGATCATGGGATTCATTCATTCAAGGAATGTGTGCCAAAAGGAAGTGATTACTTTTAGCAGACTCTGAGAAGAAGAAGAAGCTCGACTCATAAGAAGAGAAGAGAATATGGGAGCAATTGAAGAACAAGCTCTCACCATTGAAAGAAGATCCCTCAAGCGATGAGGAATATGAAGGACTCGATTCTTGAAGAACCTCTTCTCCATCTTGAGAGCTTGGATAAGAACTGGTGAAGTAATGAATGAAGAATATCATGAAGCAAAAGGATCAAGATGGATTCTACCCACGAAAAAAATAAAGATAAGTATTCAATTGTCATTTCATGATATTGTTTTTGTTATGCATGTGTTTATATTCAGTTGATGTATTATGCATGATAGAATGTTTGCATTAACGACAGTATACTACTAATATGCATGTGATGGGTAAGTAGCTCATGGTGCTATACAACTCTCCATTGCTACTTATCTAGAATGAAACCTCTTTGCTGACATATTGGATTAGTGCACAATCTCAATGTTGTCCTGGTAAAGATGGAAGGCATCTAGAAAAGTTTCCGTGAGATATGGATGAATGTTGTATTGGCTAAAATAGTTGCATGATCATATAATTATGCATAAGAATTTTCCAGTATGAATATTCCTTATGAAATGTTTCTATCCATACAAATGCATTTGACTTGTAGGAAATATCGCATACATAATCACCTACAAGAAAAGAAGGATGAAACGTGTTCTAAAGAACAAGTGACGATAGTTCAAGATGAAGAATAATATGATGAATGCAACAACATCATTGATGCAGAACCTTATAGCTATGAAGAAGTAACCAAGAAGACCAGTTCAAGAAGAATGATGTCTAGGATGTAGTATCGAGACCTGAAGATAAGTCATTAGTTCCATCATGCAGTAGAAGGAAACATCGTGGGATACAAAGCAAGATTCGTAGCACGAGGCTTCTCATTAAAAGAAGGCATATACTACGAAGAGACGTTTGCAGCCAGTAAGAATTGAAACACATACATGATGATATTGATGAAGATATTAACCTTTGCTAGAAGGTTGAAGATGAAATTCTATACACTAGATGGATACATAGAATACTAGTAGCATAGGAAGATACTTGTCACTCCGGTATAGAATGTTTCAGTACATAGAGTACAAAAGATAGAGGGAGTATGATGCTTCGCTTCAGAGGGAGTGACTATAGAAAATATAAGGTTCGACATGGCACGATAGGATGGATAGATTACTGATGAATCTAGACGTTACTGAGAGTAAAGTAGATTCCAACCTTTGCTTCAAGGTTGAAGGCAGAAGAACAGTGATCCTCCTGTTATCTGTCGATGTACTATTTTTCTAGGCATGGAGGTGTGGCAGAATATGGATGGAATATTCAGACAAGGGAAGTATGTAGTAAAGATCTTGAAAATATTTGGGATGATGGACTGCAAGGCTATGGCCACACCTATGGCATTGAACCTGAAGCTATTGAGCGATGCTTCATCAGATTCGGTTGATGCTATGATGCATCATCATATGATTGGGTCCTTGATGTACCTGACGAACACGAGAACAGATTTTTGCTTTGGTGTGAACATCTTGAGCCAGTTCTTGACAGATCTAAGAAATGTTCACTTAATTGCTACAAAGCGTGTTCTGAGGTACTTGAGGGGTACAGTTGATTATGGGCTCAAGTACGATGTGGATCAGAAGATTAACCTGAAGGGTTATGTTGATTCAGATTGGGCAGGTAGTGCCATCGATATGAAGAGCACGTCAAGGTGTTGCTTCAATATGGGATCAGGTGTGATCTCTTGGTTTAGCGGGAAGCAATCCTGTGTGGCACTAATTATAGCTGAAGCAAAGTATGTCACAGCTTGTTTAGCTAGTTGTGAGACAGTATGGCTAAGGAAGCTACTATCTGATTTATTTGATCTCTAGTTGATGCTACTTGTATACATTGCAACAAACACAGTCGTGTCAAGTTTTTAGATAACTCACTGGAACTCACTGTTCCATGACAAGTCAAAGCGTATCGAGATCAAGTATCACTATATCAAGGATATGGTGCATAGGGGAGTAGTAAAGCTCCATTATGTTTCGATGGAAGAACAGATAGTTGATGTATTGACAAAGCCATTGGCTAGGGTGAAGTTTGAGTACTTCAGGGAGAATCTTGGTGTTCTCCAGATAGAGGTTTCCTCCAAGGGAAAGTGATGAGTCCCATAGACATTCTTACATGGTGAGAGGATTGGTTCCTTCCATGGTCAGATGTAAGGGATGAGACACTCTTTCATGGTGAGAGGATTGGTTTCTTCCATGTCAGATATGAGTGCTGAGATCCATAGCCATTCTGACGAGTAGGTCAGCTATAAGGGCTGAGCCATTTTGTCATGTTGAGAGGATTGGTTCCTTCCCATGTCATATATGAGTGCTAATCCATTCTTATATGACTGTAGGATTGGTTCCTACATGATTAGATATAAGGGCTATTTCCATTCTTGGAATGGAGGTGCCTGGACAGTTACCAGGAAAGATCAATCTAAGGCTAAGGGCCATTCTGATATGATTGTGAGATGTGTTCTCATATGATCAGATATGAGTGCCTGGCCATTGTGATGTGATATATGGATGTGCTCCCACTTGATCAGATGTAAGGGATGATCCATTCTATCATGAGTAAAGGATTAAGTTCCTTCCATGTCAGATGTGGCTGCTGGACATTTCGACGAGCAGGTCAGATGTAAGGGAAACTACCATTCTATAGGAGAATGGAGGCACCTGGTCAGTTACCAGCTAGCTCAGTCTAGGACTGGGGGCCATTATGATGTGACTGTAGGATTGGTTCCTACAAGATCGGATATGAGTGCATGCCCTTCCACCATGGTTGTAGGATGTGTCCCGCATGGGTGCATGTAAGTGTAGAGCCCTTCCATCATTGTTGTAGGATGTATTCCTGCATGGGTGGATGTAAGTGTAGATCTCTTTCTTCATGGTTGTAGGATGTGTTCCCACATGGGTGAAAGAGAAGAGCCCTTTTAGCATGGTTGTAGGATGTGTTCCTGCATGGCTAAATATAAGTGTTGAGCCCTTCCATCATGGTTGTCGGATGTGTTCCCGCATGGGTGGATGTAAGTGCAGAGCTCTTTCATCATGGTTGTAGGATGTGTTCCCGCATGGGTGAAAGAGCAGATCCTTTTTAGCATTGTTATAGGATGTGTTCCCACATGGCTAAATATAAGTGTTGAACCTTTCTGATAGGGTTGTGGGATGTGTTCCCTCATGATCGGATGTGAGTGATGGGCCTTTCTGATATGATTATAGGATTGGTTCCTACATGATCATATGTGAGTGTTGGGCATGCCCTTCTGACGAGAAGGCCAGATGTAAGTGCTGGGCAGGCCATTCTGACTTGGTGTCAGATATAAGCGTTGAAGAAGACCTACATGGAGGCTAGGCCGAGAACCAGCATGAAAAAGGGCTGGCACTGTAGAACTTCCTGTGATGAGAAGAATCATGAGATAGCACCCGTGGTACTGATCTAGATCGAGTGAGGATATAGATCCAGTAATGATGATCTAGTAGTGATGATCTATATTGAGTGATGATACAGATCCAGTGACGTTGTCCAGTGATGATCCATATCCAGTGACGATGTCCAGTGATGATCCAAATCGAGTGATGATACAGATCTAGTGACAATGTCCAGTGATGATCTAGATTGAGTGATGATCCAGATCCAGTGATGATCCATATCTAGTGACGATGTCCAGTGATGATCCAGATCTAGTGAGGATGTCTAGTGATGATTCAGATCGAGTGATTATCCAGATCTAGTGATGATGATCTAGATCGAGTGATGATCCAGATATAGTGATGATGATCCAGATCAAGTGATGATCTAGATCTAGTGATGATGATCCAGATCGAGTGATGATCCAGATCTAGATGAAGATGACTTGAAGATGACGAGGACTTGATGATGACCTAGGTGATACAGAGAAAAAGACTTGTGCTAATAAATTGTGTCGAGAGAATACCTTCTTAGTTAAGAGGGAGTGTTGATTTAATTGTAACTTCATAATGTATTCACTTGTATTTCTCATCTATTGTAACCCGATGTTCACTCTAGGATGTATTGTAATGTACTTGAGTCATGTCATACCCTGATGTTTATTCCAGGAAGTTTGTATTATGAGAAAGTCATGTCAAGTCATTGTGGGTAACCTTCCTATTGGTCAAGGGTTAAAGTCCCCAAAGTTTTGGGTCCCTAGGGTTATTAGAATATCCTAGTGAAGTAGACCCTAGGTGAGTCATTGTAAGTCGGGGAAATAGTCCCCACCATTGTGTTAAGGATAAACCTCCTTGTTGGTCGGAGGAGGCAAAGTCCCCACAAGTTGTGGGGCACTAGGGTTATTAGACACTCCTAGAGATGTAGGCTCTAGTAATTAATCGTTAAGTGAGGCCGACATGATGGAGTGGGTTCCAAGTGAACAGAAGAATATAAATAGGGATTGAGTCTCTCTATTTAGGACACACACACTCACTCATTGGAGTGCATGAGTGAGAGAGGAGAAGCTCTCTTAGTGTGAGAGAGAGAGACTGTTGTTGTCGGGATATCATCTTACTGTTTTCCAGTTTTACCTTTGGTGTTGATTCTATCTCTAAGGAAGTTGCAGGGTTTTCTCCTTTATGGTTTCCCTGAGGAAATTCTTTGTGTCTCTTATCTCGTGTGTTGTGCTTGTGTTTTATTGCTGTGCATGTTGTTCTCTTGGTTAAAAATCTTAAGATCATAATGGTAGCTTGAATGATAAAAATATAACACCAATGGCATCAGAATTGCTTGGACTAGATGTGTTTGACACAAGAGAATATATTCTATCATATGAAGAAGATGAATAGAGTAAAGAAATCCGAAAGATAAATATTGCAATGCTTAATGTGGGAACAAGCGGAGATGTTCAACTTTTCATTGTTGTAGAAAAACACCTCTAGGTGTGCTTATTTATAGGCTTCGTCTTTCTTGTACTTACCATTTTACTTGTGCAGATTGTGTATTTAGTTTGCCTTATATTATTTGGGCTCTGTTTCGCTGAATGTGTCCCTCTACCACTGTTACCTCACATAAATCAATTCAAAACAGGGTTTTTTTAAAAAAAAATTCATGAGATCAAAGGGTGTCCCCAAAGGGTATTCAAAACCATGATAAGATCATGCAAAATATGACACTGCAACTCACCTTGAGGATTCTCTTAGAAGAGGGACTTAACTATTAGCATATATTTTCTTCAGTTGAAAGGTATACATATATTTGAGTAGGCATGTCTAATGCATCAGTTTTTGGTTGGTACTTATACTAATTCAATATAAATACTATTTTTCTAAATATTGCAATTAATGAATAAATATACATTAATTAGCTAAGAGATTTTGAGGTGCATGGGATATTATATTTTGGGTTGCTCCAAAAGTGTTTACAACATGCTATGGGTGTGCTTCATGTGAGGTGGGGTGCATTATGGAACCCTAGGCCCATATTTTATCTTATTTTGCTATGGTCGATTGGCATTTGGGATTCGTAGTTAAAACAAAATACAACCTGCACTGCTACTATCCAGAGGACCTTTCCTTGCTCCATAAAAGAACCTCCATACCTACTCTTTAATGATGACCAAATTCTCCATTTGTCTCTCTTTTCTTGAATGACTGGAAGCCTGTGATTAGAGGAAATTTCAACTCAAAATGGGCATTTTAACCCAAATTCAAATTCCATGTCGTCATGTGTTAGCCAATGAAATTGATTTAAATTTGAAATACCGTATAAGTCTTAAACAAATTTTAATATAAATTTGGGGATAGGTATCATAAAAAAAGCTACTTTTTTGTTTGTATTTTTTACATATCTCCTTGTTCTTTTACTCAAATTTTGATCGAGAGAGCTCATTGGATGCATAATTAAATTCTGCATCCAACGAGTACCCACTCGGCATACTTTTGACGGACCCTGTTACCTGAAAAACAAGAAATACCTAAAAAATGTGTATTTCTTGTTTATGGGGTAGCAGGGTCCATCAAAAGTATGTTAACTGGGTACTCATTGGATGTGGAATTAAAGATGCAGAATTTAATTCTGCATCTAAAGAGATCTCCCGATCGCAATTTGAGTAAAAACATAGGGAGATATGTCGAAAATACGAACAAAAAAAGTAGTTTTTCTTTTCTTCCTCCAAAATTAAGAAATTTTCTTTTATTATTTTAACTATTATTTTATTATTTTCCTTAGGAGGACCATTTGGAGTCAAAATTTCCTCTAATGAAGTTTTAAGCTATGGCCATGGATCTGATTTGAAAAGTGTTTGTGCCAGAAATTGTTTCCAGGCCACAAAGAAACAAGCCAACACAATCTCAAATATCCAATCAAACAAAATTAGGGTTTTAGGGTTTTGAAATGTTTTTCTGGTTGTAAAGTTTGGTGACTAAAGGGAATACATTCATAAGCCAAATAGGAACTAAATCACAAGTAAATAAGAACAGAGATGCATAATATAATAACCATGTACCGACAGAACATAACTTTGAACTTTATTCACAACAGGCAAGCGTTACAAGCAAAGAAACCATAAACCAGCAATGAATTTACCAATTGTGTAGCTGAACAAGCTAGAAATGAAGCCAAAACACAGACCGAAGGGTAAAATGGAGCATATATTTCATAATTTGTTAATCAAATACACATGAGAGTCATATACTTAGCTTATCAACAAGTCAGGAGACATCCTCCAGCCAGCCAAAAAGTAGAAGCCCTCTTCTGTACCGTTGTCCCTCTCTTATAATTACAAAGAATTAGTTCTATCCTCCCTTCATTATTTCAAAATTGAAACTACCTAGTAGTTACATTAACTAATTTTCAACTAATTGACTAAAAATAGCAAAATCGGATACCTGGCAAATATGGCGAATTTCTCGAAAATAGGTGTCAAAGAAGCTTCCACATCTCTCAATCCCTGACCCTTGTGTAAAACTTGAGAGAGGTTTTTGTGAATGGGTCCATTCTGGACAAAAACCTCTCTTAGTGTTTAAACATTCATCTCCAATCAATCCGAATATCCCCCACAAGATGAACACTAAAACAGGAAAATATTAAATATTTAAAAACCCTGAAAAATAGGCTGCAAAGATTAAATTGGATATTTCAAACCTTGATAGCTGTTGCAAAACTGAGAGAGGTTTTTGTAAATAGATATATTATGAAAAAAAACCTCATTTTTTTTCTAAAATTACTCTCCATAAGCTCTTGGTATGCATTCAATTTCAATAACCCAAAACAGGAAAAAACAGAGTAGAATTCTGTTTCTACTGCCCCTTTCTTCATTCATAGGTGCTAAGGATTTGTTTCCTGCATCTGCTAGCTCACTCTGAAGGGATTTCAACCTTTCAAAAACCTCATCCAACTTAGTGTCTAGTATATTAGCTTCTCCTTTGAATTTCATGGCTTCTTGTTCAGAAAAAAACTATCTTTTGCTGTAGGTCATTGACTAATTTACCAAGCCAATCAATTTTCTTGATTGGGTCCTGTGATAAAACTTCACCTGTAAAGTCAATAGCATTTAACATCTCCATTATAGTGTCTGTTGTACCATTTCTGTCAAGTAACTCTTTCTCAAGATCGACACAATGATTTTTTAAGGAAATGACATCTGTTTCAAGACTTTCAAAGTGCTCCAACTCACTTGACAACTTTCCCTTTTTCACTACCATAGTCAGCTTCTCCCTTATAATTGATGATCTCTCTTCTACCTCCTCAAGTTGTACCTGTAAAGCATCCTTTTTCGTTTTCACTGTTTCTAACTCTTCAGCCATGATTCTATTTTGTTGCATAAGACTTTCTATCTCTGCCCTATGTGATGTCACTGCTAAATAGACCTCTTCTTGATTTTTTATGTATTTTAGAATTTCTAATAGCAGGAAATTCCACATTAAATTCGTTTGATGCTCTTATTCCAGATTCACTGAAGATAGCGTTATTAGAAGGACAAGTTCTTGGTTGAAATAATCCATTTCCCTGTATAGCAAGCTTTAAAGCAATACAATCAAGAAGACGTTGAGAGCAGGAATACAACCATCACTGGATGTTTGAGGCTACATTTTATTTCTTGTATAGATGCATTGAATGACTGTTATACACCTGATTGGCACCTCTTCATCCGAGTGCTGACATCCCTCAGGTCGGCACACAAAAGGACACTTATGGATTGAGGTTTGCCTACTTTCATTATACCTTGGTTGATGATGAAATACATTGCCTATATGCCCAGCTGATTACTTTGACATGTTGAGATTTTGAGTAGCATTCACGACTATATCTATTGGCATCTTGTGCATCATACACGAGTATCATGTTCAGCAGGTCACGCATACATGTATGCGCGGGTTGCACTTTTATAGAGTCGCGTATCATACGCGGGTTGCTCTACTACAGACCCGTGTATGGTTTCCTAAAAATTAATATTTAAAAACACGAGTTAATGGGAGATTAGTTTACTCATTTACCTTAATCCCATTAACTGCTACAACCTCCCTAACCTTCAAGAACTGCCTCATTTCCCCCATATAAATAGAGGCCTTGGGGAGGGGGTTGGATATAGATACTTGGAGAGCAAAGTTATGCTGGTGGATTGTCTACAGAAATATTTGGAGCAGAGAAACTCAGAGTCCCTAGCAGAGTCGCCAGTTCTGTTGTACAGGATAATTCACCTAATAACCTAGGTCTGGGGGGTTACCAACATACTCATTACTTGCAGACAGTTTGACTCTAAAAGCACAGAATAGGAATAGCTATTTTTCACGCCAAATAGAGATTCTTTTGAATCTCTCTTTACACGCTATCCCTTGATAGGACTCCCCTCCCTATGGTGTTTCTTTAGGCCTAGGTCTGACTCCTTCAAAATACACTTGACTGCCGAGTAAACTTGTCTGTTCAGGCTTGTTAAGAATATGTGAATGGGCATCCGCATTGGTGGTAGGTTATCTCTTTCTCGGACCATGCGGAATAATACGAGAAAGGATCACTCTCTTTTCTTCGGAATTGAGAAGAGTATTCTCAGGTATAGGTTTATCACTTTTCCGGACCTGAGGGACTAAATTTATGGAAAAGGAACACCCGGTTTGAGCTTACTTTTTCTTTTTCGTGCTTTGGACCCAAACATGAAAAATATTTTGAGTGTACTTTGTGTCTTTGTTATGCTCGTTAAACACTCAAGAACAAAGCAACGAGTTTATTGTTGTAAGCCCCATTTCTTGTAACCAAATGGATCTTTCCGAGTGATCTTGCTTTCCTTCAAACTCATAAAAATCAAGCTATTTTATGCTGTTATGGAAGGAGCGTTGGGTAGGTGGTAATTTAACCTTTTTTGGACCTCCCCGACTAAGTACGAAAAAGGTTCACCTTTTCTTCTTCGGAAGTTAAGAGAGTTCTTTTGAGGTTTGTTTTATACTTTTTCGGCCTTAAGAGACTAAATTGGATGAAAAAGGACCCCCCTGGAGTCTTCTTTGGCATTTTCAGACTCTCTAAATATGAAAGAACCAATCGAGCATGTACTAGTTTGGGCTCGTTAAATCCACGGATCAATGTATCAAGCATTATTTTTCCATCTCTTCAAGCTTGTTAAAAAATGAAGAGGGAACCGAGTTGGCTTTCCTGGACTCGCTAAAACTTAACAGGGAAGGTAAGGAAGAAGTTTTCTCTTGTTTTCAGTAATGGCAGCATGTCATCCTTGAACATAGCACTTTTTTCCTTCCGATATCCATGTTTCAGTATACACTTGTGTTCAGCTATCACTTTGAGTTTTGACTCCTCCTCTTGTCCATTATACCTGGGGAATCTGTTCATGTCTCCTACATGACAGATAAGTCTAGTTGTTCTATCTATCCATTGTATGCTGCCTTGGGTCATCTATGTGTCGTGCTCATTGTTCAAGGATTATACCTAGTGTCTGATCTATCACCTGATCCTATTACTATTATATTTATTATCCATTTACTTGTGTCTACCTTCTTTTTCCCAGTTCCTAGTCACTCTTGTTATCTGTTGGAGGATCTATTGCCTTCCCTATCACAGTATGGTTCCGTTTCAGTACCTCCTGATGACGATGACCTATAGATTTGATGATGGTACCTCTGGATTCACTTTCGTCATTGGTGAACTCCTTTGCTTCAGTTGTCAATTATCATCTATTGGTTGACAAACTATTGAATCCTTTTCATGTTCGACTTCAGCTTACCCTTATTCACATGGCTTGGATTGTACTGGTTCTTTGGGATCTTTTATGAAGACCTTAGTTCCTCACTCATGAACTAAGTTGCGCAAGACTATGTTCCATTTCAATATCCGGCTTCCAGATCTTTGAAGACTCATCATTATTGTATTGTGTCTTTGCTCCACCTTTTTAAATATGTGGTTTTTACCCGTATCATATGATGTACTCAAATATTGTAAAGGAGCTAGTGTTCCAGTAAATTGAACATAGCATCCTCAGATATAATTTTGTTTATGACATTACTATGTATTTGTTTCAGGTACTCCTTCTGCTCCACTGGATTTCTGAGTTTCTCCTGAGTTAAATATTATAATGTATTTCGGCCATCGTTCCCCTCTGACCTCACACATTAGGGGGCATCTGTTATACACCTGATTGGCACCTCTCTGTCCGAGTGCTGACATCCCTTAGGTCGGCACACAAAAGGACACTTATGGATTGAGGTTTGCCTGGTTTCATTATACCTTGGTTGATGATGAAATACATTGCCTATATGCCCAGCTGATTACTTTGCCATGTTGAGATTTTGAGTAGCATTCGTGACTATATCTATTGGCATCTCGCGCATTATACGTGAGTATCATGTTCAGCAGGTCGCGCATACATGTATGCGTGGGTTGCACTTGTATAGAGTCGTGTATCATACGCGGGTTGCTCTACTATAGACCCACGTATGGTTTCCTGAAAATTAATATTTAAAAACACGAGTTAATGGGAGATTAGTTTACTCATTTACCTTAATCCCATTAACTGCTACAACCTCCCTAACCTTCAAGAACTACCTCATTTCCCCCATATAAATAGAGGCCTTGGGGAGGGGGTTGGATATAGATACTTGGAGAGAAAAGTTATGCTGGTGGATTGTCTACAAAAATCTTTGGAGCTGAGAAACTCAGAGTCCTTTCGTGACAGAGGAGTCCTTGTTCAGACATTGGGTTGTAACCTAAACTCTTTCTATTATTGTTAATAAAGATATTACTTCTTCCATATGTGTTTCATATCTTGTGGATTGGTAAATGTTTACATTTCAATATAATATATGATTTGCCTAACCTGCATCTATATATATGAATTGCTTTGTATCTGGAAGAGTGTTTATTAACAGGTGAAGGAGGAACTATCCTGGAGCCTTTGGAAGTGGATCAGAGAGGGAGAAGATAGCAAGGATCAACCTTAATTTAATACAAGTAAGTCCTACTACTTTCCTATTTCCTATTCTATGCTTTTAGAGTCAAACTGTCTGCAAGTAATGAGTATGTTGGTAACCCCACAGACCTAGGTTATTAGGTGAATTATCCTGTACAACAATGACTGTGGTTCATTATCTGTGTAAGGTTTTGAAATATCGAATGCTTCTTGTGTAATAAAGTTCAAATTTGCATTATGTGACTTGTAAGGAAACTCAGAGATGTCAATAACAGAAGGCCATTCAGTGGGGAATGATATTTCATTTTTCACCTGTGCTGGACTAGACAAGCTATCGTGTGTGCCACATAGTGCATAATTTGGTAGCAAATCTGCATTACTTAACTCAGCTTCCCTTTCAAAATCAGCAAGCCAGGGCAGGTTTTTAGCAACAAAGGAAAAAACCATACATTCTTGTTCAACAGGTTTATAAGTTCTCATCTTACACCTCGTTCTTATATATTTGACAAGAGACGTTTCCAAGGACAATGGTGAAAGCGGTTGCACCATAAATTCATGTGTGTTAATATGGGAGGATGCCCTAGCCAATATGAAGCCCTTGAGACCAACGAATGGCAAGACACCCACTCCTTCACAAAACTAGCAAGGTTCATTTGGCACATGCCCTTCTTCCCAGAATGATTGCACTAAGGTAATAAGTAGACCTGATCCTTTATATCCCTATCCATGAACACATATGTGGAAATATTGGGAAGAAGCACAATTGAATGAATTTGAAGGCATAACTCTCTATGAATAGGATAAAGTTTAAACCAACTCAAAGACCAGATGCTGGAAATTATAATTCAATATTCCTAGCTGTTGATAGCTTGGGTATATGTGATTTGGGGACTGATCAACTGGTAGTATGCTCTGTAGATTGCAGTTGTTCCATCTATTAGCAACGGCCTACCATTTGCAACCTTTAACCCTGTACTATTTAAATTTTTATCCAAAGTGTCTGGAATGTCCTTAGTCTTGTTTGTTTCAAAAAATAAAGGAACTCCTGTAGACTCCCCATCAATAGATGATTCACAGCTTTCCAGAGATTCCTGATCATCTGGTTGTTCACAGATTTCCTTGATGTTCACACTAGCTGAGAAATGATGGCCCTGAACACGTAGAGGAAAATGACAAGTAGTGGTTGAATTTTTCCTGCCAACTATCTGAAGAGAAGAACCCCCCAGCTTTGGCAATGATCTCCACAAATGACAAAGGTACTGATGTGAAATCCAGGAACATGCCATTCCCCCAACATCAGTAGCACATGCTGCTTTAGATTACTCTGTTATCAGAATGAATGCCCATTTAGAGAGTAACCTGAGTTTTGCAAAGGCCTGACCTTGGAATAAAAGATGATAGAGGATATAGTTGAGCAATGACCATATTTTTATTTTTTATACTCAATAAGTTTAAAAAAACAGGTCGTATATTAAACTTATTTGTCTCCCAGTGTCTGTTCTCTTCTGGTCTTGAAAAAACAAATTGCGTAATCCTCAAGCAGTACTGCCAACTCACTCCCAGCTTGCTGTAGGTGTTTAAAGTTGATTCTTGGACTAGCTGAATGTTGTATTGAAATCTCCAGGTGTCTTTGAGTCATCAGCTCACCTCCAACCGTCACGCTGCAAAGCCCTAATTTCCTTCTTCAACTGCCAATTTTTTATTTTTATCAATGTGTCT
Organism: Pseudotsuga menziesii; assembly: GCA_001517045.1. NCBI lineage: Eukaryota > Viridiplantae > Streptophyta > Pinopsida > Pinales > Pinaceae > Pseudotsuga > Pseudotsuga menziesii. The sequence continues at coordinate 175,269 of LPNX011046304.1, forward strand.
TCATTCCAGCATCTCCACCAGCTTCATAATATTTAATTTAGAACCTCTTTCCGAAAAATCTTTCCTTATTTCGCTCACTATCATCATTTGCCATAAATTTGCATACAGTTGCCAAAACAGTTTCCAGAATCTCCCTCACATGAGACCAGATGCCTGTTTCACTGATAAACTTGGAAAAACACATATTAAATGTGATAAATGATGTAGGTAACACCTCAGGGATGAAACCCCCAAAAACATCGGACTGAAAAATGACTCTTTTGGCAAAAACGATTTTCTTGTAGTGCCGTAGTGTAAAATTTTGGCCGTTGCGCTACAAGAATATTTTAAAACCAATTTTGGCACTTTTTAGTCATTAATTCCATTTTGAATGAGGTTTTTATGGTAAACTTTGATCATGGTGTTATTTGTGAACCAATTAATCCACATAATGTCCTATAGAACCCTTCAAAACCATACGAAAAACAAACCTAATGAAAACCTAAAGCAAAAATCGAAATTTCACTTAAAACCAAAAATTTTCTAAAATAAGCAAATGAGCAAACTTAAAATAAAAATCACAAGCAAAATATAAAACTGAAGAAAACAAGATCATGACTTAACATCTAGCTCGAGTTGCGGGATGAAGTCCTCCCTATGAGGCTTCAAGAACCTGTAGACCAGTGCCTTCTGTAACCGAAACTATTTGCTTTTCTGCAAAACATCCATTGGGCTATGGAGTCTTTATTCAATCCTTCACGCACTGATATATACAATGAAAATCAAATCTCTTTCTTTGAGGAACCTTCCATTTACTGAATCAAATTGAAATCCCATTTCCAATGTAACCAGGAAAAAATTTCATCAACCCACCAAAACGTGTTTCCAACTCCAAATATATATATAATCAGAAATATTGGAAAACATGAAGAGCAAAGATTTAACAACTTATACCCACTTTCATTAAATAGTGTCTCTAAAATAACAGATTTATAACCTGGTATTGACTCTAAATAATCTGCTACTGGATCATAAAAATTTCCATAAGTTACCTCTTCCTGCTCTATGAAAAAGACAGGCTGTCCATAACAATATTTTGTTCCATGAATATCAATCAGGCATTGGTGATAAAAGACATCAGGATCAGCTTGAATTTGCTCCGGATTTTTTTGGATAGTATCATCAATAATGTCAACACTTTGAACCTCCTTTTCCACACTGTCTTCAAATGAATGACTATCATGGATTGGCTTTTTCCATTCAGGGATAATAAACTGAATGCATTCTTGAATCTGCTGATCAGATTGTGACATATCACACACCTCACAGATTTCTAGGTCTTTCTTTTTGGTTTCATCATCATATTTATTAAAAATTAGAGCACCTTCATAATGATTTTGAACAACAGATTTATCATAACCATGAATATAAGTAACTTCTAAAAAAATGTGAACAGCCTGGCCTTCATCGATTTTAGTATCAAAACCAAAAGGATTAGCATCTAATTCATCACAGAATTCTTGTCTTGGAACCCTAATCTCTTCATCATAACAAGGAGCATTCTGAGAAATTTCGAATGATGATGCTAAAGGTTCGTTTTTTCCTTCGATACAAAGCCGATCTTTAACACAACAATGATTTCCAATAGTTTTTTGAACTAGAGATTGATATTCAAAAGGATTAGCATTCAAATGGTTATTAAGACTATTGAAATCATTATGAGAATATTCCAAACTATCTCTACTGATCTCATCACTTGAATAAGCCTCAACCTGACCTAAAACAACAACTTGATTATCATAATGATCATGGAATTCTTCCTTGACAGTAGTATCTAAAAATGTTACCTCTTCATCTTCAACAAACTCTGAAACTTCAACTTCTTCATGACATGTTTTTAACCCTTGATTGTACTCATCATCATGATTTTTTAAATCAGAAATTCTACTATAAACATCAGCCTGCTCACAACAATCTTTTAAAAAGAGTTCAGCTGAGAACAGATACTTACAATGTTTCTGAAAACATATGTGGAATTCTTTCACTGAGGAAATGCTAGCAGCAGGAAGAGAAAAATACCATTCTCGTTCATCTTGCTCGAGTGAATACATGAACATCTTCATGCTGTATATTTAACCGGACCATACATTGATGAAATCTGATGAGGTGATATGAAGGATTATCCTCTTTGATTTCTCTAAACCATGGAAGACAATATCCCCAAACATCCATAGTAGCTACTGGATTTGGAAAACCTGGAATATCAAAAAAATTGAAAGGTGCAAACCTTTGATCCAGAATAGCTTCCATGGACATCGGCCTCTACATCTTGAAATAGTGGAGTCACCAATCAATTTGTCAAGACGGATTTTTTTTTTCTCCTCAGAAAGAGAAAGGGGTGACAGTAGTTCAAATTAATTAGGGCTGCATAAAGCTGGGGATGACTGAAGCCTTCTAATTCTTCTAACTGTTTTCAGTATCTATTCTGGGTCTGAAACACCCAGATGCAAAGGTGAAACAGGTATGTTTCTAGTTCCAATTCCCCTATTAGCCACTATGATAAATTGGTGAAAAGTAGCCTTAAAGATGTGATGGTTTAAGTTCACCTCTTAAAACCAGTGAAATGATAAGTATCCCAGGGAAAATTTTGTTTTCCACTTCGTTCTTTGGCAACGGCGCCAAAGATGTTTGTGCCAGAAATTGTTTCCAGGCCACAAAGAAACAAGCCAACACAATCTCAAATATTCAATCAAACAAAATTAGGGTTTTAGGGTTTTGAAAAGTTTTTCTGGTTGTAAAGTTTGGTGATTGAAGGGAATACATTCATAAGCCAAATAGGAACTAAATCACAAGTAAAGAAGAATAGAGATGCATAATATAATAACCATGTACCAACAGAACATAACTTTGAAGTTCATTCACAATAGGCAAGCATTACAAGCAAAGAAACCATAAACCAGCAATGAATTTACCAATTGTGTAGCTAAACAAGCTAGAAATGAAGCCAAAACACGGACTAAAGGGTAAAATGGAGGATATATTTCATAATATGTTCATCAAATACACATGAGAGTCATATACTTAGCTTATCAACAAGTCAGGAGACCTCCTCTAGCCAGCCAAAAAGTAGAACCCCTCTTTTGTACCCTTGTCCCTCTTTTATAATTACAAAGAAGTAGTGCTATCCTCCCTTCATTAGGTTGAAATTGAAACTACCCAGCAGTTACATTAACTAACTTTCAACTAATTGACTAAAAATAGCAAAATCGGATTACTGGAAAATATGGCGAATTTCTGGAAAATAGGTGTCAAAGAAGCTTCCACATCTCTCAATACCTGACACCTGTGTAAAAATTGAGAGAGGATTTTGTGAACGGGTCCATTATGGACAAAAAAACTCTCTTGGTTTTTAAAAATTCATCTCCAATCAATCAGAATATTCCCCGCATGATGAACACTAAAACAGGAAAATATTAAATATTTAAAAACCCTGAAAAATAGGCTGCAAAGATTAAATTGGATATTTCAAACCTTGATAGTTGTTGCAAAATTGAGAGAGGTTTCTGTAAATGGGTATCTTATGAACAAAAATATATTTTTGTTTTCTAAAATTCCTCTCCATCAGCTCGTGGTATGCATTCAATTTCAATAACCCAAAACAGGAAAAAATAGAGCAGAATTATGTTTCTGCTGCCTTTTTTTTCATTCATAAGTGTTGAGGCTTTGTTTTCTGCATCTGCTAGCTCACACTAAATGGATTGCAACCTTTCAAAAACCTCATCCAACTTAGTGTCTAGTATATTAGCTTCTCCTTTGAATTTCATGGCTTCTTGTTCAGAAAAACTATCTTTTGTTGTAGGTCATTGACTAATTTACCAAGCCAATCAATTTTCTTGATTGGGTATTGTGATAAAACTTCACCTGTAAAGTCAATAGCATTTAACATATCCATTATAGTCTCTGTTGTACCGTTGCTGTCAATTAACTCTTTCTCAAGATCGGCACAATGATTTTTTAAGGAAATGACATCTGTTTCTAGACTTTCAAAGTGCTCCAGCTCACTTGACAACTTTCCCTTTTTCACTGCCATAGTCAGCTTCTCCCTTATAACTTATGATCTCTCTTCTACCTCCTCAAGCTATACCTGTAAATCATCCTTTTTCTTTTTCACTATTTCTAACTCTTCAGCCATTATTCTATTTTGTTGCATAATACTTTCTATCTCTGCCCTATGTGATGTCACTGCTAAATAGACATCTTCTTGCTTTTTTATGTATTTTAGCATGTCTAATAGCAGGCAATTCCACATTAAATTTGTTTGATGCTCTTATTCCAGATTCACTGAAGATAGCATTATTAGAAGGACAAGTTCTTGGTTGAAATAATCCCTTTCCCTGTATAGCAAGCTTTAAAGCAAATGCAATCAAGAAGACCTTGAGAGCAGGAATACAACCATCAGTGGATGTTTGAGGCTGCATTTTATTTCTTGTATAGATGTAGTGAATGACTGTGGTTCATTATCTGTGTAAGGTTTTGAAATATCGAATGCTTCTTGTGTAATAAAGTTCAAATTTTCATTATGTGACTTGTAAGGCAACTTAGAGCTATCAATAACAGAAGGCCATTCAGTGGGGAATGATATTTCATTTTTCACCTATGGTGGACTAGACAAGCAATCCTGTGTGCCACACAGTACATAATTTGGTAGTAAATCTGCATTATTTAACTCAGCTTCCCTTTCAAAATCAGCAAGCCAGGGCAGGTTTTTAGCAACAAAGGAAAAAACCATACATTCTTGTTCATCAAGTTTATAAGTTCTACTTTTACACCTCATTCCTATATATTTGACAATAGAAGTCTCCAAGGACAATGGTGAAAGTGGTTGCACCATAAATTCATGCCTGTTAATATGGGAGGATGCCCTAGCCAATATGAAGCACTTTAGACCAACGACTGGAAAGACACCCACTCCTTCACAAAACTAGCAAGGTTCATTTGACACATGCCCTTGTTCCCAGCATGATTTACCTAAGCTAATAAGCAGACCTGATCATTTATATCCTTCTCCATGAACACATATATGGAAATATTGGGAAGAAGCACAATTGAATGAATTTGAAGGTATAACACTCTAGGAATAGGATAAAGTTTAAACCAACTCAAAGACCATATCTTGGAAATTATAATTCAAGCTTCCTAGGTGTTGATAGCTTGGGTATATGTGATTTGGGGACCGATCAGCTGGTAGTATGCTCTGTACAATGCAGTTGTGCCATCTATTAGCAACAGCCTACCATTTGCAAGCTTTAACCCTGTACTATTTAAATTTTTATCCAAAGTGTCTCGAATGTCCTCAGTCTTGTTTGTTTAAACAAATAAAGGAACTCCTGTAGACTCCCCATCACTAGATGATTCACAGATTTCCAGAGATTCCTGATCATCTCGTTGTTCACATATTTCCTTGAGGTTCACACTAGTTGAGAAATACCGTCCCTGAACACATAGAGGAAAATGACAAGCAGTGGTTGACTTTTTCCTCCCAACTATCTGAAGAGAAGAACCCCCCAGCTTTGGCAATGATCTCCACATACGACAAAGGTACTGATGTGAAATCCAGGAACATGTCATTCCCCCAGCATCAGTAGCACATGCTGCTTTAGATTACTCTGTTATCAGAATGCATGCCCATTTAGAGAGTAACCTGAGTTTTACAAAGGCCTAACCATGGAATAAAAGCTGATAGAGGATATAGTTGAGAAATGACCATATGCTTATTTTTTTATACTCAATAAGTTTAAAAAAATAGGCCGTATATTAAACTTATTTGGCTACCAGTGCATGTTCTCTTCTGGTCTTGAAAAAACAAATTGCGTAATCCTCAAGCAGTACTGCCAACTTACTCCCATCTTACTGCAAGTGTTTAAATTTGATTCTTGGACTAGCGGAATGTTGTATTGAAAGCTCCAGGGGTCTTTGAGTCATCAGCTCACCTCCAACCGTCATGCTGCAAAGCCCTAATTTCCTTCTTGAACTGCCAATTTCTGAATTTTAGCAATGTGTCTTCATTCCAGCGTCTCCACCAGCTTCATAATATTTAATTTAGAACCTCTTTCCCAAATATCTTACCTTATTTTGCTCACTATAATCATTTTCCATAAATTTGCATACAGTTGCCAGAATCTCCCTCACATGAGACCAGACGCCTGTTTCACTGATAAACTTGGAAAAACACGTATTAAATCTGATAAATGATGTAGAAAACACCTTAGGGACAAAAACCCCAAACAAATCAGACTGAAAAATGACTCTTTTGGCAAAAACAATTTTCTTGTAGTGCCGTAGTGTAAAATTTTGGCCGTTGCGCTACAAGAATATTTTAAAACCAATTTTGGCGCTTTTTAGTCATTAATTCCATTTTGAATGAGGTTTTTATGGTAAAATTTGATCATGGTGTTATTTGTGAACCAATTAATCCACATAATTTCCTATAGAACCCTTCAAAACCATAAGAAAAACAAACCTAATGAAAACCTAAAGCAAAAATCAAAATTTCATTTAAAACCAAAAATTTTCTAAAATAAGCAAATGAGCAAACTTAAAATAAAAATCACAAGAAAAATATAAAACTGAATAAAACAAGATCATGACTTAACAAAAAGAACATTGGAATGAGGGTACCACAACTTTTTCCACAAATAGAAATGGGTTTCTTTCTAGGTGCAAGTCCCATATAGTGGGACATGGCACAGGTTTCCATTCCTTGAGCTCTTTTTGTACCATCAAAATTTTCAAACATTATTCAATAGAGTTCCCAACCCATCTATTCTTCACTCTTGTTAACTGCTCCCCTTCTAACCAGATCTGTTTGTATATTTGAGCATTTGATGAGAAAATGTTCTATTGTTTTTTCATCTTCTCTATATAAAATACATACTCCATGTCTGTGCCTATCCTCCATTGCAGAACTTCCCAATTTAAAATCTTGTTCACAATTGATAGCCACATAAAGATTCTTGTTTAATGGGGGATTTTATTTTCCATAATTTATCACACCACCAGGTTGTGTTCAAGAGCAGAAGAAAAAATTGCTTGGTACCCCAATTTTGCTAAATAAAAACCCAAGGCTTGATTCTTTGACTATACTTATGAATCTTCTCCCTCCTAAATCTAACATTTCTTTTATGAAGATTATCTACAAATGCAATCCAGGTAATTTTGTAAGCCCTATCTTACAAAACTACTTCCTATCTACATATGCATGAATGGACTATTGCCTACTTGTAAGATAAGCTCACATTTTTGTAATTTTGTGATGTATTTTATTTTATTCTTGTAATTTTTCAGTTCATCTTAGAGATGGCTTGGGAACTTCCTTCACTGTACATGTCATGTAATGTATTAGAAGTCATATTTTCCCCCATTGGGTCACCTGTGGATATTAATGGAGTGAACATGAATGTACTCTTGAGTCTTACCCTTGCTGGTTGTACTTATGGAATCTTGATTAAATAGTGAATTTTGATACTATTTGTTCACTCTTCCAATAAAATTAGGGCATGTAGGTGCCAAGGGATTGGAGTTAGATGAGCTAGACTTAAGCTCAATTCCCATATGTCAAGAAAATAAATCTCGAGGTTTAACTGCCACTTACGAGCCACGTGACTACCAGAAAATTCCATAGAGCATTTATGCGTGTTGTGGGATGCATGTCGTTCATACTGTCTATAGACATTTATTTTATCTTTAGGGATTGTTATATGTCCCTATTTCCCTATTTATTATATTAAATTTTAATAAGCTTTTTTGGAACATGCTTCATCGTTTTAGTTATAAAACATTGAAAACCGATCTTTTTACAAAAGGAAAAATTCAACCAATAGATCACCATCACAAGGAGAAACCTCAGATAAAATAGTAAACCCCTATATAAAAACTGAAACTCCTACCATCGAAGAAATCAGAATCAAGTGGCCTACTTATTACAAAATTTTCTTTACAAAGAAACACTAGCAGACCAAAACATTATCCCTTTAGAAAACCACAAGTTGTCATCCAAGGGTTCAACATGACCCTAAAAACAAAAATCAGTTGCTAAGACGTTCATAACAAAAGCTAGATCTTGAACATGTGTCTCTACAACCACAAAAACTGAACCTGTAGTCAATACCGTACCCCCACTCCAATGTTGTGTAAGTATGTTGGGGGATTTATCATTTTATAATAATTATGAGACAAGGGAAGGACAAAAAATAGATGCATGTTAAGGGTTTTTTCTTTGTGTAAGTATGTTGGGGGATTTATCATTTTATAATAATTATGAGACAAGGGAAGGACAAAAAATAGATGCATGTTAAGGGTTTTTTCTTGTCATTATGGTACAGGATTTTTCTTGTAATTATGGTATAGGAGATAGGTTTCAAAATAGTACCTTTTGAGGGTAGGCCTATTTATAGAATATTTTAGATATGCTTGGATATGCTAGGGTTATGTCCAAACTATATATCCTTATTGTGTATGGCTTTTCCGTCTCTCTAGAATGTATTGCATCTATATTGAACATAGTCCATGAGTTTGTAATTTTTGGGATCGTCCTAGTTATCTCCCTAAATCAAAATATAGCACAAATAATTGTTAAAAAGGTTGGAGTAGGTCATCTAATGTAAGCTTACCTAGTCCGCCCTCCAAGTAATGAATGAACCAAACTGTAAAGACCCTGCTAAGAGTTGGTTAATTTTTGGAAGTTGGAACTGAATCATTGTGTATTTTTGGTTGGGTAATGTTATCAAACACTTAAATGCACATATCTAGATGTCACTATATAAACCCAATAGTCCAGATATGATAATTAATGTTAACTATCACATGGCTTGGGTGGTATCTTTTGGCGAACACTTTGTCGTATCTCTGTCTAAACTAATTTTTGGGACTGATTCTTTGTCTTCGAGCATGGAATGATTGTTCCATGCTTCATGTGTCATCATATTGTTATCAAACAATGTGTATGTAAATATTTCATATACATGAAAAACTAATACATTCACCACATGATAAGAAAAAGAACTATAGACTTCATTGACAATTCAAAACAATAACAGTGCATAGTAGGGACTGATTTTTAAAGGGGATTTTTGGATCTGTAACTTATTTGAAACAACAACCACTTACTGTTGAGATAAATATTCTCAAAATGATAATGACTAAGACAAATGGAATGACCGAAAGTTGGTACACAATAATAGAAATGTCTTCCATAAGGTACAGTCTCTTTATGTCAAAGGTACAAGCTGGGACGTCCCTTTTTAAAGGCTTCAAAATTGATATGAAGCTTGACACCAACCTATATTTAGAAAAGAATTGAGGACATATTTCTAATCATCCACAATGTTGTTAGTATCCCACACACATTGACCAAGTCTTCAACCAAACTCAAAGAAGTGAAAAATTTATACTCTAATTTGGTTAGGGACATTACAAAGTATGTGAGGAAAATAGAGGGGGCATGTATATGTAGGTTGATTGTAATGTTTAATGTCCTTCTAGAAGGTTATTTTTTCTTTTGTTTTTTTGGGCTGACTAGGGTATGGCCTAAATAGTGATGAAATCAACCACTTTGGCCCAAGATAGACAGGTGGATTTGTCCATGCTTGGCTTGGCCACTTTTAGCACAAAATAATTCAAAACCACTTGAAACAACTGGTCCAGACAGGTTTGAGTGAAAACAGGTCAGAACTGGCATTTTCTGATAACATTTTTATATGCACCATATTTCATTTCGTTGCTAGATGTAGAATAATTTTGTTTTATTTTTTGGTATAGTTATTGACATTTCAATATATGATAAGATGATACTGACAACAAAACAAAATTGATATTTTGACTATTGAAATTTGGAACATTCTCTTAGTACATACATATAAGGCCTAGACAAATTTTTAATCTATACCAATATTGAAATATTTCGAGGGAAGAATAAAAAACATAAATATAATTCACTAATTTACCCAGTATTATATTTAAAGCTAACATATGTTGTTGATGGTAATGATTAGGATGGTTACAAGACTTCCACCTGTTCTTATGGCAATTTAAATAAGTATTAATTTTTATAATATTTAGAGAGATCTCAGAACACAACAAAAATGTCTTGAATATGATTGGTTAGAAATTTAATTAGTTCATCTTCTTGGTTTTCAATGTGAAATCACTCAATGGTAGGTCAAGACAAACACATTTTTATTCTAGTAGTAAATGGATGCTATAAAAGTATAGAGTATTATGTAAAAAAATTTAAATGGCAGAAAGGTAAGATTTGTCTCATGTTTGTTTCATAGATATTAACTCATTAGTTGTTGAAGAAATATTTTAGAATTATAGGGTGCATAGGGATGAAATTCATTCAAAGAAGGACAGATTTATGGTCATCTTCGTGTATTGTCACAAATTGTTGAGAGATAGAATAAGCCAAAATATAATGATACTCAAGCTAGTCAGTTTGCACGAACTCTAAAGAAGGTGATATTCTCCTGTTGTTTGACTAATATCTTTTTTCATTTGAAGTTGCATTTGGAAGTTCATTGTCAAAAGTATCTTGAACTGGAATCTTTAGTTAATCCACTCGATTTCCTATTCTCTTTAATGTACATGCACATGCACATATGGGGTCATGTTTACTATCACAGTCATAGTCATTTCCACACCAACGTTCGATAGCCTCCCAATTCTGTTTGAATTCTGCAACTTATTACAGAACTAAAATGAAACGAGGTGATTTAAACTAATGTTATGGTCATGTAGGTTCCTTTCCTTGTATGGTTAAGTTTCATCCCAAAAGATTATTGTGAGCTGATATTGAAAGTTTTCATCCCTCGCGGCTAAGATAAAACTTAGTCATATTGGTTGGAATATTCATGTGATAGTGGAAGACTGATATTATTAGCTTTATAAGTAATGTGGCTAAGTTCTCAAATGGAAATGGGTGGGTGAGTGGAATCCACATGAGTCTCTTAGCAATGGCTTCCATACTTGTTATGCTGATCATGATCATGCATGCAGGGAATGACATGATATGTTGCAGGTGAATATAGGCAAGGATGTAAACTCATATAGTATAGTTTATACATTTTCATGGCTTGTACCCTCAAATGATAGGACATGACACAATATTTGATACACTACATCAAAACATTTGGATTGACAGGAAGGTTAGTCAATTATTTAATTTAAATGGTTTTAAATTTGAGCGTCTTTTTCATTGTCTTACAAATGCAATCAAGCTAAGAATAATATTATACTACAACTATAGTGAATCCGATTAGAAATTATTTATTTTTTTACATGATTTATGTTAGTTTGCAGTAAAAAATATATATTTTTTGTATAAAAATAAAATAAATAAATAAAGTTTTCTTTGTAGGTCAATTGTACTCTTTGAAATATGCCCTTCAAAATGTAACCATGGATCCAGTTACCTCCCAAAAATATTTAGATATTATGAATAATATCAAATAGAGGGCCTTTAATCTAAAGCTAAAACTTTACCCTAGGAATATTCTTCCACCGTCTTCTAATCAAAGGCTATTTCTGAAGTACTTATGTCACATCCCCTCCCTCCTTGGAGGAGGAAATGCAATCATTTCTTCTACATGAGTTACCCATCTCTTATATTGAATGGATTTTGCATGCGTTTGATGATCCCCATTTCCTTTTTTTTCTTAAACCTATTTCAGATCTACACAAGCAAGAAATTCCCTCATGCTAACATTCTAATCTAGACTGTGTATTGACTCTTTATCTTCCCCAAATCGCAGAAATATTGAATGGATGAGAAGAAATGAAATGGAAATCAATGGTCTCTGTCAGTTCTACATTTGGAGACAAATCGATGGCGGAGAAGCATCCCACAGAAAATCAACGGTGCAGAGAGCTTCACTTGCAGAATCAAAAACATATCAAAATTTCACTCTCGCACCCTACATCTTGCATGCCGCATTCCACATCCCACATCCCGCATGTGGAACGACCGTTGTGGATATTGAAGTTACAAAAATCAAAATTTACCATAAGTCATTTTCGCATCCTGCATCCCACAAATTGCAGAAAGCAGATTTCGCCAAAAGACATTTTTGTATCGTGTATCCTGCATCCTGCAAATTGTGGAAGCAAAAATGTGGAGTCCAAACTTCTGTAAAGCGCATTTCTGCATCTTGCATCCCACATTTCACTGGTTGTGAAAGGAAGAATCAGAAATTCAATCTGTCCATGAAATTTTCTAAGTCTAAAACTGATTTTGAGCATTCAAGCCATCACCAATCCAGCCGATCTAGCTCCATAACAAGTTAGAAAATTCATTGAAATGAAATTATATACACATATACATCATTCATGAAATATACATCTGCATCAAATACATTCCATTCAATCATTCATCATATTCATATTCATTTATAAAAAGTACAGTTGCAAGGATTGAAACGCATGAAATACTTATCTTTATCAGAAGCTTGTCATGCAACCAGCTATGTCGTTGCAATGTTCCACCCAACCATAGGCCAATGTTCTCATGAATGTCTCAGCAACACTGGCACCCCCGAGATGGGCATGCTTTCCCCAAGGAATAAGGAAAATTAGAAGACTCTATCACAGTCAAGGATACAATAAAACTCAGCTAAGCTTACACATTTGGGTTTATCAGGCTTACATAGGGAGTGGTTCACACATAGTTAAAATTCACACAAGACACAGCCAAGCCAACTAGTAGTTTTGTTTATTAGGCTATAAAGTAGGTGGAAATACTGACTTCTAGGCTAGTGAGCTCAATCCTAGAGCTGTGGTCACCTGCAACAAAGCTATCCTAGATTCTAAATCATTTGCAAAGCCAACACCAAGAATCATTCCCTTCTCTGATCCATAGTCCCTTGGGCTATGCCTTCCCTCTATAGTGTTATCCCAAGTTTACAAAGAAGAAAACCAACCCCCTAGATATATCTGTGAGGTTCCTTTTAACATTAAGCTCATCACACATGTCCAGACTCCATTTCCATTTCCCCAAGCTAGTTCAGAGACCACACAAGGATGTACATACATCGATCACATGTCTATGTTTAATAAAAAATTACAGAGTCCAACGAATGAATGTGCACACAACAATTATGAACTCCTGAGCATTGCATGAGCTAGATTGACTAATACAATCACTGAATCCAAATCTTCTTCTTGTTTTATCAATTCAGAATGAAAAACATGGTTTTTGGGTATGCGCGTTCAGGAAAACAATTGAGAGACAGTAAAATCATGAAGGAGGAAACTTCTAGAGGATTTATGCATGATTCTATGTGCTTGAATGAAACGAATAAATGAATGAATCCATGATCCATCAACAAAACGTCCTGTCGTTTTTCCAAAATGTGAGGGAAGGTGAAACATGAAGGCACGAGGGAATGGCATGCGTTTTTGGGTGTTTTTATTTTCCATGTAATAAAAAACATGATTTTCATAAATTCTACTCTGCCCATTTCGAATTTCTACCAAAACTCTTCCCATTCCCACCAAACTACTCAAGGTTAATCATCCCCCCCTTATCCTTACGAAAATCATGCCACGTATATTTAATATTTGCAGCGCATAGCTGGTTGTAGGTTTTTAACTAGTTTGTATTTTAGATGATGTTTCAAGCATACCGTGCCTAGATAGCACATAAAAAATCAATGTTTATTATAACCTCCGAACACAAACACAAAATCAATGGTAGGGCCTTGGCCTTGATCCCCTTTCCATGATTCAATACAATATTCACATCATTTGAAATTTAATAACACAGGGTAAAAAATTGGGGTGTTACATTCCCCTCCCCCTTTAATAGCACTATCCTTAGTGCTTAACAATTTAACAAAATATAAAACTACACTAGCACTGCCCTGAGTGCTTTGCAAAAATTGAACCAACAAATAAATGTTCCAGTCACATTTTACCCTCCAGCTCCCACGTAGCTTCCTTAGGACTGCAGTGCTTCCTCTGCACCTTTTTTTGTCCAATGTAACAATCTCAAGCTTTTCCAAGTCCTTTCTTGCATGCATCAACATGAACCACATGGCCTTCTTTTGGGTCTTGGAGAATTCTTCTCCCCATCTTGGAACATTTCCAATGCCTTTGGAAACTAGGAACACCTATTCCCAATACTCAAGGAATCAATCAATTCCTGTGTTAATATTCACAAGATTTTCCAAAATCATAAATGAATCACATGCACATGTATATTGGCATAGAATCAATCAAAACAAATTGTCAAGTGAACCAAATACTTATATGCATAAGTATCTTCTCCTGCTTCCATAGTTATCCGAATTGGCTTTATACAACCATGGAATTCACAACCCTACCCCACCCCATACCTGGGTAGGAATTAAAGGGTAGCCAATTTTTTGCAAGCCTCAAATTACCTGAAAATATATTTTAATTGAGATCTGGCAGCCTTGCTTCAGAGCCTAAAACTACCTCTAGGTTCTTACAACTTGGTGCCCCTTTTCCAGACACCACAACAAATCAATTCACATGTTAGATTTATTCCTATAATATGCAATCTATAACAGGTTTTTCAAAACTATGGCTACATCATATGCTCATGTATTTTTACATAAAATCAATAGCAACAAAATTTTTATAATTAAACTAAATACTTATTTGTATAAGATCTCTCAACCGAGTTCTGGTAGCCCTATCTAGAGCCCAACACCTCTCTGGGTGCTTAATAGAAGCTCTACTTAAGGCTCAACACTTCCTCCCAACACTGACTAATGCTCAGGTTATTACTTTCTAGGAACCATAACAGATTAATTCGCATGCCATATTCATTTTCACGGGATTTATTTCTTAACAAGATTCTCAAAATCTCAGCTGAATCATTATGTACATGTGTTTTTATAGAAATTCAACAAAGATGTGCTAAGTAATAAAATACGTTTCTATATAAAAGTTCATGGTCGTGGTCAACTCGGCTTCAGAGCCTAACACCTCCTTGGTTCTTAATGACAGCCCTAGGGTACGGGCCTAACACCATTCTCAGGTGCTCACCATTGCTTAGGAGCTTACTTTCCAAACACCATAATACCTAGGGGTTATTCTCTTCATGGATCCCCCACTCTCATGATAGTCCCCTTACCACGTGAATGTGTTTAGAAATACTTCTATTCGAATGTCTTACTCCCTGGGCATCCCGAGTGATGCATAACGGTGCCTAGATGGAAAGGGGGAATAGAAGCTATGTACATAGCGTACATCCTTCCAAAGGAGCATGTATTCTCTATATATGTTATTGTTATCTTACCTATGTTACATATAGACATAAACATGTAGTTTACATCAGATATTGAAAGAGAAAAAAAAAATCAACAATAGGTGTTCGAACCTATTCTAGACACACCCCTCTGGGAAGCTATGTATCCAAGTACATCCTTCCAAGGAGGCATGTACTCTAGGTACACATTTTCATCATATCTCCCGTGTTACATATAAGAAGGAATTTCACATGAGATTTCATAGATTTTAAAATCTATTTGTGCCTTGATAAATTCCAATTATCAATGATCAGATAACATTGATAGTCAAATCAAAATTTGAATTCACAATTCCATTTCCCACATAAAAATCAAATTCTGCATTCATGAGGTCATTCCCATATTGTTTGGCTTTTGCAAGTGGGAGTACTCATCCCTTATTTACACACGCTCCCCAAAATCTAGACATTCACATATAACATGTCATCTTGACACCATTTTAAACCAGCCAAATAGTTAATACATTCGATTAACAACATAATTCAAAAAAAACAAATCAGAAGCTGAAACTTTATTCTGTTCCAAAAAAAATCAGAATTTCAATAATGCAATCTTTCTCATAGCATATGGCAGTTTCTTTCCTTGGTTTCAACTCATGTCATTATATGTGCAATCTTCAAGAAGGGTCATTTCTTCATGGAACTACAAGTTATCATGCAAGCTTCCACAGTCTATACATAGACTCGGATTTTCTCGCAAAATATCCTTCAATGATCTTCCTGCAACACCTGAAAGAATTATTCATGAGGCACATAAATGTAACTGGTGTGTTTAGCACTACTGCAAACTCATAATATCCATACCTTGCTTCAAGGGCTATCTTATGAACATTTTCATCCGTTATCCTTACCCGTTGGTCTCCAGACCTTAAGTCATTTCTGGAAAAATAATTTTTCTCTTCTTATTCGTTCCAAGGGGTCAACACTTCTAGGAAATTGATACTTGTTCTTCATAGTGACCTTGTTCAGCTACTTATAATAAATACATAACCACAGCATATCGTCTTTCTTTTTCACAACAAGGGATAGTGATTTCCAAGAAAACACACTCGGTCTGGGGTACTTCTTTTCGTGCAATTCATGTAGCTAAATTTTTAGCTTCAACATTTCTGGTATGCTCACCCTACAAGGAATATGGGATACTGGCGTTACTCCCAGCGCAAGTTCAAGGGTAGAATTAGTGTCACTCTTCACTGAAATTTCATCAGGAAGAAAATTCTCGACTCCCTCTAACATATGAATCCCCTCCAATCTAGGAGTACCATTCTCTGTTATCTCCAAAACATGAGCTGCATACACCTTGTGACCTTTCCCATAGAATTTATCCAGTTGCATCATGGAATAATTTCTTCCCAATATTACTTTTGAAAAGCCTTTCACAACCCTTAGTTCTCCTTCTTCATCCAAGCACTCAAAAGTCTTGTTGTAAAACTCAAGCTTTGCTCTGTGTGCTTCCAACTAATCCATTCCAATGAGGACATCATATGATTTAAGTGGAAAAATATTCATATCATCCTAGGTGACCAACCCATCCATGACTAATGGACATTTCATTAGCACCTCACTGACTTTCTTCTTGATTCTAGTGGCTAGTTGGACTAACCATGATGTTCTATGCTTTGATTGCATCAAAGCTCCTATCTCAACAAGTCGAGGGGTGATATAGTTGTGAGTCGATCTAGGGTCAAGCAAAACAAAGATAGTCTTTTTAGAAATCTCACCCTCAACTTCCACCATAGTCGAGTTATGACCTGCCCGGTGGTCTTTTAATGCTACATAAATTTTAGGAATAATCCTTGCTTCCTGACTCACAGTTTTAGTTTCTTGGGTGGTAGGGGTTGGCCCTCATTCCTATTCACAAGTGGAAAATTCCTATGCATATGGAATTCTTCACATCCCCAGCATTTGAGTGGTTCCTTTATATTTTCCTTCATTATTTTTGTTATTTCAATCACAGCTTGTGATGGCTTCCTTCGCTGCTTCAAGTGGTGAGAAGGTTTAAAAATATTTCTTCCTTGCTTTAATATTTTTCATTCTTCTTGTGGGAATTTTTCCTACTCCCTTCTGCCTCTATTAACTGATGCCTATATTTTATCAACCTTTGGAGATCTACCACATTCTGCATAATTTGAGTGGTATTCTTCCCTCTTGTGGATCCCTTGGCTTTCTCCCCATAGCGTATTTTTCGTGGTCACAGGGATCCCGCGCGTCATTCATGCTTTTACTTTTCTGGTTGTTGATTTTCTTTGACCTCTGTGGGTTGGACCAAGATCAATTCTTCAATCTAACCTATGGTTCTGTAAAATGTGTTAACAGCATTGTTTGTTAGTCAATCTTAGAAATTTAAATAGTTACTTATCAGTTGCTTCTTGTAGTCACGAACGATCAATGGGTCTTTCATCATGTTGGCTAAGTTTAGCAATTCTGCTAATTAGCACTCTTATTGTTGTATTTATTTTTTGCAACAGCGACTGTCTTTCCTCTTTCACTACTCTCCATGGCCCATTGAGGCCCAAAGTTGCACCATGAGCTCTAATACCACACTGTCATGTCCCCTTGTGCCTTGGAGGAGGAAACACGATTATTTATTTTACCTAAGTTACCCATCTCTTATATTCAATGGATTCTACACGTGTTTGATGATTCTCATTTCCTTTTTTTTCTTAAACCTAATTTCTGATATACACAAGCAAGAATTTCCCTCCTGCTAACACTCTAATCAAGATCGTGTATTGATTATTTATCTTCCGCAAATCATAGAAAGATCGAATGGTTGAGAACAACCGTAGTGGAAATCAATGGTCTTTGTCAGTTCCTCATCTGGAGACAAATCGACAGTGGAGAATCATCTTGTATAAAATCAAGGGTGTGGAGAGATTCACTTGCAAAATAAAAAACATATCAAAATTTCACTCTGGAATCCTGCATTCTGCATCCCACATCCCACATGTGGAACAACCGTTGCGGAGATCGAAGTTGCAGAAATAAAAATTTACTATAAGTGATTTCTACATCCCGCAAATTGCAGAAGGGAAATTGCGGAAAGCATATTTCGCCAAATGAAATTTCCGCAACCTACATCCTACATCCCACAAATTGCAGAAGGGAAAATGCAGAGTCCAAACTTTTGCAAAGCACATTTCCACATCTCGCATCTCGCATCCTGCAGGTTGCAGAAGGAAGAGTTTGTGGAAATTCAATCTGTTCATGAAAATTTCTAAGTCTAAAAATGATTTTGAGCATTTAGGCCATCACCAATTTGGTCAATCTAGCTCCATAAAAACATAGAAAAATCATTGAAATGAAATTACATACAAACTATACATCATTCATGAAATATATAGCTGCATCAAATACATTCCATTCAATCATTCATCATATTCATATGCATTTATAAACAAGCACAGCTGCAGGGAATGAAACATAAGAAATACTTATCTTTATCAGAATCTTGTCTCGCAACCAGTTATGTTTCTACAACGTTCCACAAAACCATAGGCCAGTGTGCTCATCAATCTCTCAGCAACACTACCACCCTCGAGTTGGGAATGATTTCCCCAAGGAATAAGGAATACTATAATACTCTCTCACAACCAAGGATACAATAAAACTCAGCTAAGTCGACATAGTTGGGTTTATAATTAATCTTACACAGGGAGTGGTTCACACATAGTCAAAATTCACACAAGACATAACCGGGACAACTACTAGTTGGGTTTATCAAGCTGGAAAGGGGGTGGAAACACTGACTTGTAGACTAGTGAGCTCAATCTTAGAGCTATGGACACCTACACCACATCTATCCTAGCTTCTAAAGTATTTGCACATCCAACACCTCATTCCCTTCTCTGCTCCAAAGTCCTTCGAGCTATGCCTTCCCTCTACAGTGCTATCCTGGGTGTACAAAGAAGAAAACAATCCCCCCATATTTTTCTATGAGGTTCCTTTTTACACTAGGTTCATCAGGCAGGTCCAGACTCCACTTCCATTTCCCCAAGCTAGTTCAGAGACCACACAAGGATATACATACAGAGCTCACAGTTCTATGTCTACGAAAACATTACAGAGGCCAAGGAATGCATGCACACACAATGATTACGAAATTTTGATCATTGCGCGAGCCATATCAACTAATACAATAACCAAATCCAAATCTTCTTGTTGGTTTATGAGTTCAGAATGCAAAACATGGTTTTTGGGTATGTGTGTTCAGGAAAACAATTGACAGACAGGAAAATCATGAAGGAGGAAACTTCCTGAGGTTTTTTTCATGAGTCTGCATGCTTGAATGAAATGAATAAATGAATGAATCCATGATCCACCAACAAAATGTCCTACTCTTTTTCCAAAACGTGAGGGAAGGTGAAACATGAACACATGAGGGAATGACATGCGTTGTTGGGTGTTTTTCTTTCCAATGCAATAAAAAAATATGATTTTCAGAAATGGTGCTCTGCCCATTTCGAATTTCTGCCAAAAATCTTCCCATTCCCACCCAACAGCTCAAGGTTAAACATCCCCCCCATCCTTTGGAAAATCATGCCCCCATCTCTTTGACATTTCCAACACATAGCTGGCCATAGGTTTTTAATTAATTTGTATTTTACATGATGTCTCAAGCATACTGTGCCTAGATGGCACATAAACCATCAACGTTCATTCTAACCGTTGAACACAAATATAAAATCAATGGCAGGGCCTTGCCTTTGAGCTCCTTGCCATGATTTAATAAAATATTCACATCATTTGAAATTTAATATCACGGGGAAAAAAACTGGGGTGTTACAACTTCAAAAAATTATGTTGTTTGGTATTTAAGGGAAAGAAACAGAGGGTGAGAGAATTTAATTTATGGATTTAGAAGAAGAAGCCTCTTACTTCAGCATTCATGTTTGTAAGAACACATTGGATTCCATTCAACTCGGTTTCAACTGCTTTTACATGACCTCCACCTTTTATTTATATCAAAGAAGCCGAGAAATTTCCCACTTTCACTTGGAAATCCTTTGGCAATCTTGTTTCCACTATCAAGGATTTGGATTAACAACATTTATTGTTTCCTTTAGGGGTGCCATTTATCTTATATAAGAAACCTTTTTGGGAAGAGTAGCTACTATTTTTGGAGGTGGGTGAGTAAATATGGTTGTGCTCACCTTAAAATGTTATAGCCATGCTTGGATTCATGCTAAAGTGAGTCACTAAGCCATTGTCACTAAATTCACTTCCTTTTAATTATTGAGTGTGATGACCTTCATGTCTCTAACTAACCATCCAAGGAATTTTCTTGATATGAAACACATTTACCAAAGAGATCTCCAATATTTGGCAGTTGAATAGTAACATCCCAAGATAAGCACATATTTTCATTGCTTTCACCACAAGGTTCTCATCTTTCTCCATCAAATATTCGCGTAATTATTTAATTTCGCTGATTTTCAATTCTTTTGTTGACTAGGAAATACACTATTTTGTTTAAATTCCCTAAACATGATTGACACTAGGATTTTCAAACAAGTCAAGGATGTGATTAGTCTCCAATATATCGTCCTTCATTTTTAAGTGGCAATTGTTTCAGTTCATTTTAACCACCTTTGTTAAGGATTGAAATAACTGCATTTCTCAAATTTGTAAATGAACATTTTCTATACTTAATAAATCTCAAGATCACATAGTACTGTGCAAAGAGTAAAATGTTAATGACTCATAAATGTCGAAAACATTCCTTGAGATCACTTGAGATTATCACATTGAGGTGAAACATTAGTCCTTCAAACATTACTATAATAAATATATATATATATCAATTCGATTCCAATCTTGTATCATTAGTAAGTGTCAAATTTTTTTTAGAGTCAAGTGCTGATATAAATTTTCTGAGTGTCAAAATCATACACAACAATCATTTTCATCTCTTTACAAGTCCTATTTTTTCTTGAAAATAAAGGTATTTATGAACTGAGGTTTCTTAAAATCATTTTTTCCAAGCTTTAGCATCATTATATAGCATGTTGATGACTTAAAATTACAGCAATACCCTCTTATTGCAACATGGTGTAAACAATGGTTATTTTGCTTGAATATCATTGTATTCACATTTAAGAACATGTCTTCATCTCCTCTTATCATGGGTCTCTTAATGGAGTATGATTAGATATCAAACCTTAAACAAACATAATGGTTTCTAGGGAATAATGATTTTTGCAATCCCATTAAACCAATTTCTTGATTTTTGTTCAAACTTCCTAGAAAAGGTTTATGGATTTCATAACCTGCTTGATCATATATTGTGAACTTATACAACCTACCATCCTTTGTTGGCCATTAGATACTCAAAGTTGTGTATTGATATTTTTTACCATTATAGAGGAATCTGTAAGTTACATTCTGAAATTCTTAAAGGGTGCTGGCTCAATGGAAGAGTGTCTATTTTACAAGAAGGAGGTTGGTAGCTCGATTCCTCCATGCCCTATTGATATTATAATATCGGTTAAAAACAACTAAATTAATAACCAAAAATAAGAGATAAGTGACCAAAAACAATGAGAGATAAGTGATCAAACAAAATGACCAAAATTGGTATATAAAATTACTAAAAATGACTAAATTAGTGACGAAAAAATGAGAAATGTGAAACTAGGCATTAAAAAGGATGCAACACATGGCGCTAATGATGAAGCCAAACATTGCATTGATATGGTAGAAAAATAAGATGTGAAACTAGGCATTAAAAATGATGCAACACGTGGCACTAATGATGAAGCCAAACATGGCATTGATATGGTAGAAAAATAATGCATTACTCTGGATGCAAAACATGTCACTAAATAAGAATCAAAATATGGTGCAACAATAGAAGAAATATTTGGCATCATTTTGGAAGCAAAACACGATGCAAAAAAGGAAGCAAAAATTGGTGCAAATTTGGAAGCGAAAATTGGCCCATATTTGGAAGTAAAACATGGTGCAAAATGATATGCTAAAGTGGTAGAAAAAATGGATGCAGTATTAGATGATAATTGGATGCTAAAATGGTTCTATTAAGGATGCAAATATGGTGCTAATGGGGATGTCATTTAAGAAGCAAAAGAGGACACTCACTAAGAAGCAAAATAGGATGTTATTTAGGAAGCAAACCTTGACGTTGTTTAGGAAGCAAAGTTGGACGCTATTCTGGAAGAAAAAAAATACACCTTATTTTGGACGTTATAAAGGATGTTATCTGAAGAAAAAAAGACGTTTTTTGAGATGCTTTAATTTTTTGTCCATGACACGTCCCATTTAGTGTCTAGTTTGACCACTCAATGTAAACAAAAATTACACTAAAAAGGGATGTTAAATGGGACACTAACTATAGGATTTGTTGTAGTAATAGGAGTGGGGTGGTTAGAGAGAAGGGGGGGTATAGATAGGAGTTGGGTGGTTGGGGTTAGAGAGAGAGAGAGAGAGAGAGAGAGAGAGATCGAGTGTAGTGACTCAGCATCGGGAGAGGGATTTTAGAGACAAACATAGAGGGAGGTTTAGGGGTAAGAGGAATAGAAGAGAGATAGAGATGAGGTTATTGAGTAAGGGGACTATGAGAGAGATAGAGAGAGGGGGGATTGTTAGGGGGTTAGATTTAGAGAGAGATGAGGGTGTCAGGGAGTTACAGTTAGGGGTATTACGACATATATAGAGATGGGGGGAG
>LPNX011046304.1:198784-269408 GCA_001517045.1 Pseudotsuga menziesii
TATATGGGTGCGTGTTAGGGGATTAGAGGTAGAAGAGGTAGGGGTATGTTATGGTATTAGGTGTAGTGAAAGTAGAAAAGTGATAGAGAGAAGGATGGTGGTTAGTGGTAGGTGATTAGGGGTAGCGAGAGTGGGTGTGTTAAGGGGTTATAGGTAGAGAGAGGGGGTATCAGGGGGTTATGTGTAGGGGTATTAAGAGAGAGATAAAGAGGGTGGGAATTAGGGGTAGGGGGAGTATGAGAGAGATAAAAAGAGAGAGGGAAGTTAGAGGTAGAGAGAGGGTGGGAGGGGGTGTTATAGGATCAGAGGTAGAGGGGGGTGTTAGGGGTAGGGGGTAGGAGAGTGATAAAGATAGAATATTTGAACATACATATGGGGAAGGTAGATTTCAAATTATGATTCCACTTATGTCCTTGTTAGAATAATAAACCCATAGTTAGCTACCTTAGACATTAATTATCTCCATTTTTGTCTTATTTTCCTAGTTTCCAGATTCCACTCTATGCAAGTTGTCCTCCACATGTCCTAGATGGTAAAAGTTGATAAAAATGAGTCATGGAGTGCTTTGGAAACCTATTGGAATCAATTATACTTTATTCCTGACATCCCTAGCGCATATCTACTTTTTTTTCTTTATTGCCTACTTTTACTGAGTTTTAAGGCAATTGGGAAAGTTTGACTAGGTGAAGTTAACTTGTTTTTTTCCCTCATCATCCTCCACTCTTTTATCCTAATAAAAGCATGTATGAGTTTTCCTTCCATCACCTATTAGCCTACCTAATTTATTTTTCCAATTCGTGAGCTCCTAGATAGATTTGGAAGTTGCTTTATGCACCTATGGGGGATTTGCTTAGATTTAGTAAGCCTTCTTTTGACTAATTCAAATGGCATCCCAATGCATTAAAATATATAATGTAATTATTTATTATGGTAGCCTATGACTTCACCAGGTTGGATATTGTACACTTATTCAATATAGATTAGTGTTTTGCTCCATATTCAGTCTCCTTTGTGCGTAATTTGCATGTGTAATTGGCAATTTTTGTCAGTATAATTGCTCTAACGCCTGGGTTCAATTTCCACATGGTATTAGATACTTTTTAGATCAATTTATATCCTTCCATATTGTTATTTGAGGTTCGACATTATTGACTGGGAGCATTCTACTGACTGGAGGGACAATTTCTGAGCTATAGATCAATCTCAGAAGATCATCTTGACTCCATTTAATTTCTTTTAATGGAAAGTAGAGATGGAGATAATGTTGAGAGATAAAGGCCTATACAGAGTGACTGTGGAAACATAAGTAGAGTTAATGCAGCTGCAGAGAAAATTAAATGGCACAACAGGAGGGATAAGGCCTATGGTCTCCTGTTTCTAAGCATATCCAGAGACCTCCTTTTCCATCTTGATGGATTGAAATCACCAAATGAATTATGGGAGAAGCTTGTTGATATTTTTGGTAAAACAGATGAGATGAGAGGACATCAAATCGAGAAGGAATTGATCTCCTTGAGTCCTAACAGCTTCAAATCCCTGCAACTCTACTTTTCCAAGTTTAAAGCCCTTGTTTTGCAGCTAAAAGAGTGTGGAATTGAAAAGAAGGAGGAGAAATTAGTTTTGGCCATACTCTCGAAGCTTGGTCCTGACTATTCAGTGTTTGTTTCGACCTTTCATGCCACCAAGTTTGCAGCTTGATCCTAGAAGATGCCTAAACTTGCAGAGTTCATGGAATCTCTCACACAAGAACAAGATAAACTGGTGATGATGGGCACCATCAAACCTTCCAAAGACCAATATCTGGTTGCTAGAGATTCGAGGGTGGATTCAAAAGAAAATAAGAAATATAAGAAGCCACTTGAGGAAAAGAGAGACAAGAACAAGTCTCCAGAGGAGCCCCAAGGTTCCAAGAAGAACCCCCGGAAGAAGAAGAACAAAGGAGAAATGAACAAGTGTAGATACTATAGTAAGGGAAATAATCCTAAAAGCTCCTACATGAAGAAGAAAATTGACATGCTGAGCCAACTCCTGGAGAAGAATGGCATCTCCCTTCCTGATGGCTCAAATAAGAGGGAAGGAGGATCAAGTTTAGAAGACAAAGAGAGAGTTCATGCATCGGTTGCTGGCACATCAAGCTCACCTAGTTTCATCATTGATTCTAGAGCTTCAAGACATATGGTTTCGATCAACAAGGCATTTACCTCACTTGACATGTCAAAAGGTCCACCAATAGTACTAGGAGATGACTCTCTCACTGAAAGTTTGGGCAAAGGAAGGTATGATATTGACCATGGTAAGTTCATCAATGTCTTGTATGTTCCAGTCTTGCCTCTAACCTTTTGTCAGTGTATCAGATGACCCGCATAGGGTCTCCAAAGAAGGTCATATTCTCCCCTGATGAATTTGAGATCACAGATATCTCAAGTGGTAAAGTCATTGCAAAAGGAGTTGCAAATCACACTTCAAAGTTATACATGTTCTCACATTTCCTACCCTACTCAAACCCCTCTGCTCTTCTGATTCATGCTAATGAGGCAAGCAAGATTTGGCATGAAATATTTGGCCATCTTAACTATAAGTATCTTTCTGATCTTAGTGAAAAATAAATGGTCATAGGGTTACCAAAGATTAAGTTTTCCAAAGGAGCCTGTCAAGGTTGCATCTTAAAAAAACACCCAGACCATAAATTTGAGAAAGCTAGTCATGACAGAACCTTTGCACCTCTTGATTGATCCACAGTGATGTTGCTGGACCATTTCCTCATATGTCAATGAGTCAGGACAAATATGCATTGACATTCATATATGAATTTTTCAGGTACTTCTAGGTTTACCTCCTGAAGCATAAATCTAAAGTTTTAGGCCTCTTCAAAGTCTTTAAGGCTTTGGTTGAAAACTAGTTTGGGAGGAAACTCAAGGTCCTCATATCTGATAATGGTGGTGAGTATGTCAAGTATGAGTTCATTCAATATTTTATGGATGCAGGTATTCAGATGCAACATTCTATCTCTTGCACACCACAGCAAAATGGTGTTGCTGAGAGGAAGAACAGATCACTGAAAGAGATGGCAACCTGCATGATGGAGGCTAAGACTTGGCCACCAAAGTTTTGGGCCGAAGCAATAAAATATGAATTCTATATCCAAAATAGGGTGACTCATAAACAACTTGATGGTATGACTCCTTTCGAAGCATGGAGTGGGCACAAGCCAGATGTGACCCATTTCAGGATTTTTGGCTCAAGGGCTTGGGCTAGAATTCCAATAGAAAAGAGAACGGATTTGCAGCCCCAAAGCCAAGAGTTTCTATTTGTTGGGTAATATGAATAGTCAAAATGGTACAATCTGATCAATTTGAGCACAAACAAAGCCTTCATTGAAAGGACTATTCAGTTCCAAGAAGAGTCTTTAGCAGTAGTTGAAGTTGGAGAGTCTTCTTCACCACCAGAACCACTAAATGTAAGTGAAGCAATAAATTAGCTTGTTGATTCTGATATGTCTGATAATTATGATTTAATTTCATATCCTAACAGTCCTACAAGACCAAAATGGGAAGCAAAGACCATTCATGCAGCTGGGGAACTAGCTGGAAATCCTAGTGATTCTAGGAGGACTAGATCTCAGTTTGAGAGTGCCCTGTCTATGAAAGACCCTTTGTTTGTAGAAAAATGATATATGATGGTTGAATAAGACCCACACACATATGAATATTCAGCACATGATCCAATATGGCAAACATCCATGAAAGAAGAATTCAGCTCACTCCAGAAGAACAGCACTTGGGACCTGGTTGATCTTCCTCGAGGGAGGAAGCTAGTTCAATGTAAGTGGGTTTTCAAAACTACGTTTGCTGCTGATGGTTCACCTTTGAAATATAAGTAAATATTGGTATCGAGTGGCTACTCATAGTTACATGGAATGGAATACAATGGGACCTTTGCACCAGTGGAAAAGATGGACTCCATCAGGCTAGCCTTAACCATTGCAGCCTCGAAGCAGTGGGAGGTACATCACATGGATGTGAAGTGTACTTTCCTGAATGGAGATATTACTGAATATATTTAAATGCACCATCCTCAATTCTTTGTTACTAATCCATCTCTTCTGTGCAAGCTAAAGAAATCATTGTATGGGCTTAAGCAAGCCCCCAAGGCTTGGTATGCCAAGATTGATGGCTTTCTGTTGTTATTGATTTTTGTTCAATGCAAGTCTGATACTAATGTTTATTTGAAGCTGATTCATGGTTATTTTATGATTATTTTATTTTATTTGGATGACCTTATTATTACAGGAAGCTCAAAGGATGAAATTGCCTCCTTGAAGGATGCAATGAACCATGCATTTTCTATGACTGATTTGGGATTATTGAGCCAATTCTTGGGTCTCGAGATTGCTCAAACAAAACATGAAATAAAAGTACATCAGTCCAAGTATGCTTTGGATTTTTTAAACAATTTCAACATGAAATATTTCAAGCCAAGCAAGACTCCCTTCCATTCAGGAGTTAAGCTTGAAGAAGCAGATTCTTCACCTATGGTAAATAATACACTGTATAGGCAACTGATTGGGTGTTTGCTGTACCTTACACTCACTCGAACTGATATTTCTTATGCAATAATTTTGGCTTCAAGATACATGGATCAGCCTCATGAGATACATTGGAGAGTAGCCAAAAGGATCCTTAACTTTGTTCAGGGAACAAGGACTCATGGGATCTTCTACAAAGCTAAATCTGATCTTGATTTGATTGGGTTTACTGATAGGGATTGGGCAGGTGACAACACAGATCGAAAGTCAACATCAGGATATGTGTTCATGCTTGCTAAAGGACCAATCAGCTCATCAAACAAGAAACAGAGTGCCATTGCACTCTCATCTATAGAAGCCGAGTACATAGGAGTTGTAAATGTAGCAACTCAATGTTTATGGTTGCAGGGGTTACTTGGTGAGTGTGGCTTCGAATCAGAATACTCAACTACTATCTATTGTGATAATTAGAGTGCCATTCGAATCTGCAATGATCCAATTCAGAGACAGAGAACCAAACACATTGAGATCCATATGTACTACATCAGACAGCTTGTGCATGATGGCACCATTCACCTACTCTTTTGTTCATCTTCTGAACAAGTAGCATACATATTCACCAAAGTTTTTTGTGAGAAGACATTCAACAATCTCAAATCACTACTGGGGATTTCTAATCATGATGTGAATCATGTTGATGACAAGATTTTTAAATTTTGTTTTACTGTCCATGTTTAAGGGAGGATTTTTCCCACTGGGTCTTTGCCTCTTTCCTTGGTTAAATGGACATGCATGTAGTAAAGGGTGACTAAGACTTGTTGCTAGGCCCTATTATTTTCTGATATTTTACTCATAATTTAGGCTTAAGGAGGAGTATTAGAATAATCAACCCATAGTTAGCCACCTTAGACATTATAGTATCTCCATTTTTCTCTTATTTGCCTAGTTTACATATTCCACTGTATGCAAGTTGTCCTTCACATGTCCTAGATGGTCAAACTTGATAAAACTAAGTCATGGAGTGCTTGGGAAACCTCTTGGAATCAATTTTTCTTTATTCTTGACCTCCCTAGCACATATCTGCTTTTTCTGCTTTATTGCCTTCTTTTACTGAGTTTTAAGGCAATTGGGAAAGTTTGACTAGGTGAAGTTAACTTGTTTTTTACCCTCATCATCCTCCACTCTTTTCTCCTAATAAAAGCATGTATGAGTTTTCCTTCCATCACCTATTAGCCTCCCTAATTGATTTTTCCAATTCGTGAGCTCCTAGATAGATTTGGAAGTTGCTTTATGCACCTATGGGGGATTTGCTTAGATTTAGTAAGCCTGCTTTTGTCTAATTTGAATGGAATCCCAATGCATTCAAATATCTCATGTAATTATTTATTGTGGAAGCCTATGACTTCACAAGGTTGGCTATTGTACACTTATTCAATACAGATTAGTGTTATGCTCCATATTCAGTCTACTTTGTGTGTAATTTGCATGTGAAATTGGAAATTTTTGTGAGTGTAATTGTTCTAACACTTGTGTTCAATTTCCACAGTCCTCACTAATGTAACACACCTAAAAAATTGTAACATTTTTTTTTGCATGCATTGTTTTAATGCCAATTACTAGTAGGTTGCTTATGTTTTAATTTCGCAAGTGAATAATATTTATCCACATGTTATGTCAGGTTTAAAATGGTTTCCTCGATGGAGAGCTCCTTCCGAACATACATCCATGTCCCTCTAGGTGATTTTTACAGTTCCTTGTTTTTATTATTAGTTTTACTAGGGTCCGTTAGCCCTAAAGATTGGGAAGACTATGTCATAGTTTTGTCAACCAATATTGTTGTAGTAAATTTATGTTTACAAAAATCCTAGGTTATTTAAATAAAATAATAAGGACTTGAGTACTAAGTGTGCAAGGCATAGGGGTCTTGGTTTTGACTCTAAATCATGCAGGTTTATAGGCCAAGGCCTTACCATAGCCTAAGTGCGTGGTAGAAAAGATGCAAGGTTTCCATAAGAATAAAAAGCTTGAACTTCACCAACGTTTACAAAGTTTGAAAAAGGTGTGATGCAAGGCTTGGATAAAGGTGATGGGGTTCCTTGGCATAGGTTCAAAGAGTGCACCCTCCACTATTATTGTCATATGGTTTCAACATTTGATTTTTTATTAAAAGTTACATGGTTATAATATATATATATATATATAGATATATACCCATCATGGTTTCCATGATATAAATGGAATGGTGTGGTGTTCAATGCAAATGTTGGTTTGTCATTTTATATGGTTTTTTATGCTCCAAGGTTCCACGTCATATGTCATACGGTTGGAATTATTTAAGTTCCAAGTTTGGATTTTGCAATTATTAGGCCTTGAAATGATTTGGGTATGCATTAAAGTGGTACTATGTTTGACCTTAAAAACTTATCTTGGCTGCAATTTGGCATCACAACAACGCCCATGAGGTGACAAGAGAGTAAATATCTTCCTTACACCTATATGGTGATATCTTAAAATTTCATGGGGTTTGTAAATGAGCCTTTCTTCTATTTGAGCTCTCATTTGGTGGTGTTGTTTGGTTGTAGGATGGTTGAGAGCTGAGCTCTTCTCTGTTTGATTCTTTCTCTGGTTTTACTGTGTTACTAGAATTCCTCGTGCATGAAATTTTCTATGCTTAACTACGTTAATGACTTGTTTGGTTCATTTCGAGGTGAACTAGTTTCGAACACCTCCTTGTATGTCTTCCTTTCAACATCAAAGCTTCCATGAGCCATCCAACAATTATTTTGCAATGATAGTTTTTTTGGGTTTACTGGTACTTTTTGTTTGGTTGGAGGATGCAGAGTGATAAGGCTACTTTGCTGGAGCTGACCTCTGTCCCTCACTACCAAATGCTAAGTTAAGGTTTTACCATTGTTAAAATACATTTCATTTTGTTTTTATCTTTCCAATTTTTAACACTTACTGAAGCTAGAAAAATGTGTAGGTTGAAGGAACTGGAGAGGGAGGCGATGGGGTCACCTCCTCCTAGGCTTGTGTTTTTAAAAGCCCAGGTATTTTGTTCAACTATATTAAAAAAACACATTTATTTTTAATAGAATATTTTAGGATTCAGTCAAAACACTCAAACGGATACCCTGTCTGTTGGTTGTAGGTAGATCTTGGAAAAATATTGGGGCATGAGTGCTCCCACCATTGTAGCTAAGATCATTTTCTTTTGTTGGTTCTATCAGTTTGTATTACAACCCTAGGGGTTCACCCTATATGGACTCACATCCATTTCCTCGGAAATTCTTTGAGTATCTTGTAGTGTTTTTCTTAAAGTCTTTATGGAGGGTTTTTGGGTTCCATCTAATATGAACTTATTCCCATGCTATTACCATTTGTATTAAATGATTTTTAATTAAAAAAATGTGGTAGCCATTGATGGCGGACTTACATCCACTTCTGTACAAAATATTGGTTTTTAAAAAGGTAAAATACATAGTGGACCATCCTTGGATCCATACGATTTTGTTAATGGTTTATGCTTCGGGTTTTAGTCTGTGTAATATTTTTTTTTTAATTCAAAGGAAGCCATCCTCAATGGTCTTGCAGCCATGAAGCTAGTAGTTAATGTATTAAACATTTTTTATTTTGTTGGTAACGTCGTGGTGATGATTCTTGTCTGGAATATGGATTTGAAATCTGCGCAATGGATAATAAACATTTAAAATGGTCTTACGGCCATCTTATACTTATTATAGGTACTTATGAGTTTTATTATTCCCAGTAGGGTCTACAAGTGTGTGAAAATATTGTTGCATTATGGTGGAGGCCATATGGCATGGGCTTACAACCATAACGGTTGGTTTAAGAAAAACTATGTGATATGTAGTGTAGTTGATGGATATACCTACGATTTGATTTGTAAATGAATGAGAACCATTTTACTGTAAGTGAAATTTCTTGGTGTTCATCATAGACTTATAATATTTCTTCTTGCTTATAAAATGCATTTTTACTCTAACACCAATGTAGATATTGATTTTCGTTAAGAAACCAAGGTAGGATGATTAGAAAGTTAATATTGTTCTTTTTGTAGTATACTCTTATGACAATAATTACTCTAAATAAATGTTTGGCCAAGGGTTGGGTTAACTCAATTGGAATCTAAATAAAGTTATTACTTTAAAAGGGATTCAATCCCACAATCTATGTAATGTAGGTTAACGTGTGATTTGATTTAGATTCAATTGAGATTCATGTACCAATAATTCCACTATGTTGATTGAGAGATATTTTCATGAGTTATTTTGATTATTTCTATGTATATGATAACGGTAATACATTTGATGATTTACATAAATGTTGGAATACACATTGGGTATGTTTTCCTGTAGTTTAACATATAATTTAAGATTGTTATGTTACTTTAGGAATAGTTCTTTGATCCATATAGATCTATTTTCTAGGAAATATATAAATAAAATACCCTAGGTTCATTCTGTAGGAATTTAATATTAAAATATTAACTACCTAGATACAACACATAGTTAATTATAATTCAAAAATATTATTCATAGAAGACCCGATCTATACATAAACAAATTCTTAATACTAGAGAATTTATAGATAAAAGAAATACTAAGGTTTATACTTTGACTGCATAATTAGAATTTTGATAACTAATAGATTCGATTTACTAACTCGATAAATCAATATCATAAGAAAAAGAGATAGATTAAATTTAACAATATAATCCTATCTAGATAAAAAAAATTGATTTCGAGGGTGCAATATTTAACAGATCCAGATTAAGCCTGATAGTTATACATAGACTATGTTGATGCAACTAAATTCCTAGGAACACGGATTAGATGCATCCTTCCTACTAACAACAATCTTAGATTTAATATATATATATGTATATCTAGTTGACGCGTAAGATAAAAACATGACACCAATGCTGGGAAAAAAAAAGTGGAGAAGTTGTTCCTCCCAATCAAGTCCCAAAGCATCCAAGCTACTTGCTCCATAACCCCCGACCCTATTTACTGAATCACAAGAGAAAAACTATTTCAATGTGTCTTCTCTTGCATTCTCATATTTAATCCCTGTCCACTGCTAGCCTCCCACTCCTCATGGACATACTAATATATAGTATTTTTTCTAGGACTTGGTCATTTATGATCCTCCTTCTCTTTAGAACTCAACTAGAAGTTGTGACCCTATTTTTTGGGATGATGCCTCCTGCATCTTGAGTTCCCACTTAGTGGCTTCAGCCACATGTATTTTCCTCTTGTGGGTCAAAAAACACTTTTTAACAGCTATATCAACATTTTCCGCCTTTTAGCATATTTTATTAGATAAATTTTTTTAATTACAAAATGTTTTATTCTTGACTTTTCTGTCAAAAATAATAAAATGATAAAATGTTAATTAAAGTATATTTCCTGCAAAATTAATAATAAATTATTAATTAAAATTGTATTACATACACGTCCCATTAAAGGATAACACCATCCTCGATGTTATAATATTTATGTTTTATTCTTCCATTTCATCCTCTTGGAATAAGTCTAGATATGCCTTGCACATATTACTTTCCAGCTCCCAAGCCTGCTTCTTCCGGACTAAGGTTCTTACATTGCACCTTGAATTTTTTTGATGATATGTTTCTAGAGTAAAAGTTATATCCTGTCGATAATGCACTTTTTTCCCACTTATAACTCTCCTTTGGGTTCCACCTGGATTACATTCTAATTAATCACATGAGAAACATCATGAACATATATTTTTAAAATAGAAACGTGAAACACATTATGCACTTTAATATTGGGTGGTAGGGATAACTGGTATGCAAGAGACCCTACTTTAGCTAAAATTTCAAATGGCATGCAATACCTAGGTGCCAATTTTGGAATACTTTCCCAATATCAAGGAAATTTTCTTGGGATTTACCTTTATATACACATGATAACCCACATGGAACTCTCTACGAGTTCTTTTTAAAACAACATAATTTTTCTTCCTATCTTGGGAGACCTTCAATTTTTGTTGTACATGTTTCATAGTTAGTTCTGTATCCTTTAATAAATCAATTCCTAACATTAATCTATCAAATGGTTTGCTTCATGAAATTGGAGTATTACTCTTGTGTTCGTATAATAATTCCAAAGGACACATTCCTGCAACAACTTGAAAATTATTATTATATGAAAATTCTACTAAGTGTAGGTAGTCTTCCCACTTACCTGGATTTTCCATGACATACATCCTTAGCATGTCCTCTAAGACTTTATTTACCCTTTCGTTCTTCCCACCTATTTGTGGATTATATGCAGTACTGAAATTCAACTGTGTTCTTAAACCTTTAAACAAATATTTCCAGAAGTTACCTATAAATTTCGCATCTCTATCTGAGACTATTATCTTTCGTACACTGTATAACATGAATATCTCTTTCATGAAAATATATGTACTTTTAACGTATTTATAGGTATATTTAACAAGAAAAAAATGATAAAACTTACTTAATTTGTTGACTAAAACCATTATTAAATCATTTTGTCGAAAATTCTTCGGTAGGCCTGTTATAAAATCCATGCAAATTGTTTCCCACTTCCATTCTAGAATGGGTAGTGAATGCAACAATCCTACTGGATGTTGATGTTCCACCTTAACTTGCTGACATTATATACAATGAGATAATTCCTCTCCCGCTTCTTTCTTCATGTCTAGACAAAAGAAATATTTTTTTATCATGATGATCATTTTCTGTTATCAAGAATTCCCTAAATACGGTTGTTTATGGAGGTCATTCATAACTATAAGTTTAATTTCTGTTATGTTTGGTATGCAGAGCTTGTTTTTATGCAACAACAGTCCTTGTTTATTTAGGCTAAAATATCTTTTTACTTGATTTTGTTCATTTTTAGTAGTCTTTTCTTTTAAAATATGATGTTCCCTATCATAATTTTCAGCGCTTAAAATATGATTTTCCAGATTAGATTCATAGCTACTGCTTGCAAACAGTAAATTTGCATGATGAATTAGAGCGTCTTCTACTTTTTTTTCTTTTCCTTTTATGTGTTTGATTTAAAAATCATATTCGCTTAAAAATGATATTTTTTTTTCTGTCTCGCATTCAAATTCTGCTGATCAAATAAATATTTAAGGCTTATGTTATCAGGCATAAGCAGAAATTTCCTTCCAATTAGGTAATGCCGCCACATTTTTTCGGTGTGAATTATGGCAGCAAGTTCTAAATCGTTTGTCACATAATTTTTCTCATGTTCTTTTAATTTCCTAGATTCATATGCCACGACATAGTTTTCCTGTAATAAAACTCCTCCTAGCCCTTCCTTGCAAGCGTCAATACATACAATGAAATCCTTGAATGGATCAATAATCTTTAGGATCGGGGTGGTAGTTTATAGGTGTTTTAGTTTGTTAAATATTTCCATGCAATTTTCATTCCATTTGAACTTTTTACCTTTCTTCTATAATGAAGTTATGGGGTAGGAAATATTAGAAGAGCCTTCGATGAACTTCTAGTGGTATCTGGTAGTCCCAATAAATGATTTGATGTCAGTTACGTTTTTAGGAACCCTTCATTCATTGATGGCCTTGATTTTGTCGGGATCGACAGATATTCCCTCCTTGGACACGTAGTGTCCAAGGTATTAAATCTTATCTCTATAGAAATCACATTTACTGAACTTTGTGTAAAGTTTTTGTTCTCTTAGTGCTTTCATAATTATCTTTAAATGTTTTGTATGTTCTTATTCATTCTTAGAGTAGATTAGTATGTCATTGATGAAGACAACCAAAAAAACATAGAGGAAATTTCAACTCAAAATGGGCCTCCTAAGGAAAATTAATAAAATAATAGTTAAAATAATAAAATAATATTTATTAATTTTGGAGGAAGAAAAGAAAAAACTACTTTTTAGTTCGTATTTTTGACATATCTCCCTATTTGTTTACTCAAATTTTGATCAGGAGAGCTCGTTGGATGTGGAATTAAATTACACATCCAACGAGTACCCACTTGGAATACTTTTGACGAGCCTTGCTACCCCAAAAACAAGAAATACCTAAAAAAACATGATGATGACATCATCATCACATTTTTTCACGTATTTCTGGTTTTTGGTGTAGAGGGGCCCATCAAAAGTATGCCAAGTGGGTACTCGTTGGATGCAAAATTTAATTCAACATCCAATTAGCTTTCTCGATCGAAATTTGAATAAAAACACAGGGAGATATGTCAAAAATATGAACAAAAAAGGTAGTTTTTTTTGTGATACCTATCCCCAAATTTATATTAAAAAATTGTTTAAGAGGTGCTCCCTTTTTTAATTTTAATGCATTTTGATTGGCTAATACATGATGACATGGAATTTGTATTATTTTTGGAAGGCCCATTTTAAATTGAAATTTCCTCTAATGTGTTTAGGTAGTTACTTAGGATGTTATTAATTAAACACATGAATGCAACAAGTGCATTTGTCAACCCAAAATCCATTACGATAAACTCATAGTGACCATAGTGGGTCCTGAATGACATTTTAAAGATATCCTCATCTTTTATTTGTACTTGATGATAACTGGACCTTAATACTATCTATGAAAAGATAGTTTCTATGTGGAATTGATTGAATAGTACATCTATATGGTTTAGTGGGTATCAGTTATTAATGGTAATTTTATTTAATTATCGGTAGTCTATACATAATATTAAGGTTATGTCCTTCTTTTCCAAAAATAAGATCGGTGTTCCCCAGGGAGAGACACTAGGTTGAATGTAGTTTTTATTAGTTAATTCTTGTAGTTGTGATTTCATCTATGTAAGTTCTATTATGTTCATTCAGTAAGGAGCTTTCAATGCTGGTACCACTTCGGGTATCAAATCGATCATGAATTCAATGTCTCTTTTTGGAGGAACTCCAGGGACTTCTTCCAAAAATATGTATTCAAACTCCTTGAAGACTGGTATCTCTTATAGTTGAATTTTATTATCGTTTTCATTATCATTCATTATATATAAAACAAACATTTTACATCGTTTTCGTACTGATAGTTTCATTCGTAACGAAGAGATTTATCTGATTGTAACCTTTCTAGGGATCCCTTTTATTTTTATATTGTTTCCATTATCGTCAACACATGTAAAGGTTATGTTGAAATGGTTTCACACTACTTTATGTTCTTCTATTCAATCCATTCCTATTAGCAAATCATAAGAACCGAAAGGCAGAATATTTAAATTAACATGCATAATAAAATCATTCATCGTCAATTTACAATTATTAACAAGACTAGTGACTTTCCATTTTGTACCGATAGCTTATTGTACTATCCATGACTTATCAAACTTTTCTAGTACTAATTTGCATAATTCAACTATTCTAGGTGATATAAAACTTAGGATTGCACCTTAATCAATTAGAATAGAAATAGGTTTAGTGTTTATCATACCTTCGATTTGAACCATAGAAGTCTAATGATCTACTTTTCGGTTTTCCAATGCAGCACAAATTCTGGGTAAGCTCCTTTCCATGTCCTCAAGTGTAAATTATTCCTAGATGGAATGAACGTTAAAATCATTTTTTATTACTAGGAAGTATTTAAAGTAATGTGTTCCTCCACTCCCAACATTTTAAGGGTTCTTTTTGTTCTAGGTTCTTGTTAAGAACAATAGGAGGTTTAATGTAGAATTTTATGATTTCAATATTTTGTAGTTATTACAGTGATACCCCCTTTAGTTATTCCTTGTGTTTTTTGGAAATTATTTTCTTTCTCTCTTGGATCAAAATTATTTGTCCTTTTACTCTTTCAAGATGGTACATTTTCCCTTCTTTTTTTTGGGCTGTAACAAAAGTTTTCCCTTCTCATCGCTTCCTCTAGCATCTTTGAATTATCATACTAAATATGTTCTTTGAACATGATAGGAAAACAACTTAGAAAATGTTGTATTTTAGGTTTCTCATCAATTATGTAAGGAACATACCGAAGCAGGCTTAGAAACTTATTGCAGTGTTCCTTTATTGTCATGTCTCCTAGCCTTAATTCAAAAACTTATTTGGCCTTTCCTTCATAATATTGTTTTGATAAGTACTTTCTTTTAAAAATATTTTTAAATTCTTTCCAAGTTACATATCTTTCTTTTATCCCCTTAACTTTCTTTATATCCTGCCACCATAATTTTGCCTTTCTAGTAAGATTATGGATGGCTATTTTAGCTTTTAATTCATCAAAGTAGTTGTATATTTGGAAATATTTTTTCATTCTGGACAACCAGGCTTCCTCCTCTTCACCCTTCTCAATTTCACCATTAAACATTGTTGGTTTAATTTTCTTAAACTCCCCAGATATTTCCTCATAGGGTCTGTATTTATTTTTCATTTTTTTATCATCACTACTTTTGCTTGACTCTTGATGTTTTCTTAACTGATGTTTAAGTGACTCTTGACTAGAAGTTTTAGTTTTATGTCTGGAAAATCCCATCTTCCTCCCCTTACGTTTGTAAGGTGCAATTTTGGGTAGTTTAAGTTCATATTCCTTATTTTTTTCTTTTTCATCGTTATGTATATTGGATAAAAGAATATAATTTAATTCTTCCCGGGATTTTAGAAGTCCTTCTTTATTTTCTTTGACTTTTCTTATCTCTGATCTAAGTTCTTTCATGGTTCTTCTTAGTTCAGATTTATTATCTTGGATGTCGTTTAAGTACCCAAATTTCCACATCCCTTAAATTTCCCTCTTCATGATTTAAAGGATTTTCTGCGTGATGTTATTCTTCTGCAGACGTCTTTGCATCTGCAGTGTTTCCTGCAAAATATGGTTATCCTTCTCTTTATTGTTTGTAATAGAATTAAACAAAAATAAAGTAGAAGTTAGTTTTATGTTTTCTTTAAAAATTCTAGTGTTGATATGGTTTAGGCCTAATTTTGTAACCATGCTCTCATACAATTATGTAACACACCTGAAAAATCATAACATTGTTTTTTACATGCATTGTTTTAACAACAATTACTAGCAGGTTTCTTATGTTTTAATTATGTAGGTGAATAATATGTATCCACATGTTACATCAGGTTTAAAAAGGTGGCATCAATGGCTATCTCCTTTCGAACATACAAGCATGTCCCTATGGGTGACGTTTACGGTTATTTATTTTTATTATTAGTTTTACTAGGCCCTGTTAGCCCTAAATATTGGCAAGACTATGTCCTAGCTTTGTCTCATAGTATTGTTGTAATAAAGCTATGTTTAAAAAAATCTTAAGTGCTTCAAAGAAAATCGTAAGGACTTGAGTCCTAAGCACAAGGAATAGGGGCATTGGTTTTGATCCTGAATCGTACAGGTTTAGAGGTCAAGGCCTTGCCATAACCTAAGTGCACGGTAGAAAATATGTAAGGTTTCCATAAGAATAAAAATCTTGAACTTCACTGAGGTTTACAAATTTTGAAAGAGATGTGTGATGCGAGGTTTGGATAAATGTGATGGGGTTCCTTGGAATAGGTTCCAATATCCAATATTTGTAGTATTTTAAGATAATATGGTGTTTAAATGTCAGAGGAGGCTATCTCTGAGTTTCCTATGAGATTTATTTCACTTTGGATCTAATGAGAGCCTGTTGTAATTTTAGCAATATTGATTTTATTCTTTAGGCTAGTTGATACACACACACACACACACACACACACACACACACACATACTTTTGTTTTTTTGAATTAGGATTGATCACCTCCTTTTTGCTTATTAATTTTACCTTATCTTATAATTCTTTATTACACCACAATTTCTCCTTAAATTTAGATGTACTAATATTTTTTATCTTGCCATACAAAATGGCCTCTTCCTTATTCTCTAATGGTTTAGTTGAGGCTTGGCATCTTTAGGACAAACCTGCATATTTTGTTAAACATTAATTGAACCTCGAAGTTTTGATTAGAGTTTGAAGCAATATTAAGAAGCCTCTTATCTTTGATGTTGTTGTATTATTATTATATATTAGGTATTTAGTGAGAGTCATGTTACTATTAGGAAACATTCAGTTATAAAAAGAATATGATAAGGTATATTTGTTTTTAATTTTAAAATAAAAATATATAATTTCACAATGAAGTTTAGGGTAATTATGTAATAATTTTTTCATTGACCTTATATTAATCAATTTTGACTTTAAGTATTTTTTGAATTCACCAAAATTTAACATTATAATTTATTTTTTGTATTTTTAAATATTTATTAAAATTAATTTATTAAACATTTTATTGGTTGAGTTCTTATTTTGTAATTAATACACTTGTTAAGTATAATCATCATGAATGTCAACTCGTTGTCATTTCACGTTAAGAATTTTGGCCCGATTCAACAATACGCTAATGCAAGAAACCGAGAAACACAGATATCAGTAAGTTAGAGCATATTTACTATGTGTAGGATAAAAATCAACCAAAATGCCCTGTTATTCTGGCTTTTTTTTTCATTATTCTAATCAAAATTGTAGTTGAAAATTACAGTTTATGCAATTTTACGATTTGAGTAATCACAAACATGTTTCTTAGATTAAATATCGGATTTTAAAACTACCCAAATCGTCAAAATAAGATAAAAATCAACCAAAATGCCTTGCTATTCTCGTTTTTTTCATTATTCTAATCAAAATTGTAGCTGAAAATTGCAGTTTATGCAATTTTACTATTTGATTAAGCACAACCATGTTTCATAGACTAACTATCGGATTTTAAAACTACCCAAATCGTCAAAATCGTGATTTGAGTAACAAAAAAATTCAATTTCAATCATTATTACTTTGTCGTATTCAGATCGGGGGCGCTTTGGTCATCGGGTATACTGCTCCTGCTTACTAGACAATCCCGAGGAGGAGTAGGCTTTCATTAAAGCATATTTCAGGGTTCTGAAAGAGAATTAAGTGCATGGCATGATGGAACTAGGGTGTGGATTCCTTTTCATCCATCCATGCAAACCATATATGAGTAGGATCCAATGATTTTTGAATGTGAAGGCAAGGGGAAAAACTCGTAACCACTCGGCACACATAATAATCCCATCGTGTAGGCATAAGGGATGATTTCACACCATAATACTTAATTCAAGGATTCATCAAAATTAATCAAAGAGATACAAGTATATCGACATGAATCTCCATTTAAACATGTTAATAAATTAGATTGTAGATGTGGCACAACTACCACCCTCCTCATTATCATGATCGCTAGTAAAACATCAAGGCAAAGTCATATACCAGCGTGATATTACAACATGGGAAGACAACTACCCTAATGCGAATACCCCCTTTTTTTTATGTTATGATTAATCATACGGTTGCAATAAGCCAAATAACGTCGAGGATAAGGCTTAAGTGCTTGGAGTAAAGGTTTTAAACCACCATGATACTATGGTGATAATATTATAGTTATAACATCATTAAAGAACCTGATGTTATATATTGAGATCACCAGTTGTTTCACCAGTTGACCGAGCTAAAGCATCCTAGCCCGCAGAGGCAAAGGCTTCAGTCCCTTAATGAGAATGCATGGGCACACCATCTATTAATTGTGGTAACAAACAATTTTTTAGACCATAGAAAGATCGATGATAAGTTCTATATCATTATTTTATTTTATGAATGCCATGTAACTAAAAATAACCATATAATAAGATTAATATGTTCCAAATACTTTGACAAGAATAAATAACTAATACATATTTTAGTGAAAGTTCTGGACTCACATGGTGATCGAATCTTAATCAAAACAAAAAAAAAATAGAACCCTCGCCTCTTCTTATTCATATTTTTAGATTGCATTGAGCCTATCACCCTCATAGCACATTACCTAACTGACTTTTCTCCTGATGCTACACTTCCAAATGGAAAGTGTCACACACCTCAAAAATCGTTAAATAAAAAAAAAAATGTACATGAATTTAAATAGCAATATTCATACGACTCTTAACAAACAGTTTTACTCATGAGTTAATTAATGATTCTTATGTAAGTTACTTATATCATTTCACTCCCTATGTCAAGTTTTGTCATATGTGGTAATGATGAATTCTAACTGCTACATACATCCATGCCTGAAGGTGATGTTTTATAGTTTCTTTCTTTGGTTTTTATTAGTGTTACTAGGGCCTTACTAGCCCAAGGGTTGAGAGACTATACCATAGTCTTGATCCCACCTTGCATTATAATAAGGTTTTATGATAAGGTTTATGTGGTCACAAGCATTACAATAGTCCTAAGTCCATGATATAAGGTAACGTAAAAGACTTTCGTCCAAAGGCGTGTAAAAGCTTAAACAAGGATTTGACATGGTTTAAACCATGGTTTGCAATCTTAATATATTATAATATATTGTTGGCTTATATTGCAATGGTTTTATGTTATATGATATGGTTCTTAGAATATTTTTACAAGGTTTGAAGAAATGATTGAAAACCCATCATTTGATATGGTAGAGGGTTTAAAAGTGTCATACTTGAGGTGACTTACTTAAAAGCGTGTCCTGGCTACAAGTTGACAATGCAGCAGGGATTCCATGTTGGCCTCGATATCTCCTCTTGGTCGTCCATTTGTAAGGTTTTATAGTTAGGGTTTTACAAGAGTTTAATGTTTTCCTTTGTTGTCTAAACCCTAGATTCTTGGTTTTTTTGGTCTGTGTGAGAGAGAGACGATCTCTCTTATGTTAATGGTGAAATGTTGGGTTTTTTAGTGTAGCCATTGCTAGTGTTTGATGGAAATCTAACTAGTTTCTTTCCAAGGTATTCTTTTTCTTTCTCATGGCATCCATGGTTGTGTGCAACTTGTTTCTTCGCTCAGCCACTAATTCGAGTTCTTTTCTTCCCTTCACTGGGTACACTTAGTTTAATGGTGCAAATATTTTTAAATATAAGTTTTTTTCTAATGGATGAACTGTAACTTACTTTGCAACGTTTGTTTGTGTAAGAAGAGGAGGAATACAGGTCTTCTCATTGGATCTAACCCTTGGACTCTCTACAACTCGCAAAAGGTATGTGTTATGGTGTTTATATTTATGTTAAATATTCTTTATAGGGTTTAGTAAATTCTTTTG
Organism: Pseudotsuga menziesii; assembly: GCA_001517045.1. Taxonomy (NCBI): domain Eukaryota; kingdom Viridiplantae; phylum Streptophyta; class Pinopsida; order Pinales; family Pinaceae; genus Pseudotsuga; species Pseudotsuga menziesii. The sequence continues at coordinate 218,401 of LPNX011046304.1, forward strand.
AATAGAACTCACACCTTTGTTGCACGTTGGAAAAACTGGAGAGGAAGGAAAAAGGATGACCTCCTCTTAGGCCTGCATCTTAGAACGCCCAAGTTTGAAAACAAAAACCCCAGTTCTGGTTTTCATACTGTACAATAATAAATTTCATCCATTGTTGTTAATATATAATTTGGTTTATCACAGGTATTAGAACATGATCGAAAGGGGTCGAGCAGAGGAAAACCATTCCATCTCTGTGCAAGATAAGTGTTGTGTGTGTTTCTTCAAAACCCATGGTGTTTACACTCTATTTGACAGAGTGATTTATATCCTCTCTCCTTTGTATTGGTTTTAAGTGCATTAGGGCTTATATTTAGTGCTTGCATGGGTATTATGGGTTCCATCGCTCATGGTATTACCACCATTTCGCTTACTCTTTAATTGAAGTTTATTTATGGTTTCAAAAAAAAGGTGGAATCCATCATAGATGGTATTACAACCACACCTTGTATGCATACATTTATTTAGATAATTTTTTGCTGTATAAAGCACTGAAAGGACCCTTAGGGTATCTGCTGCGAAATACTTTGTAGTTGTACTTGTATACTCTTTTGATTTATTTACTGGCTTCCATCCTTCGATGGTTGTATGACCATGAATATTTTTTGACAAACCGTTTTAAAGTAATGCCGTTGTTGTGTTTACAATGGGAGTATATAGTAATAATAACAATGGTATTACTAACCCATATGAGAGATTAGTGTTTTTATGCAACAACAATAAGCTATGGTATAAATGTCTTGTGTTTAAATTTTGTGTGACGATGGCAGCCATAAAAATGGGCTTACAACCATAATCTTTAAATTGCTTTTGTTTAAAAGAACATACGACCCATAGGGTATTATGATTTCTGTAGAGTAGTTTTAATTATTGAAATTGTCATTTAAACGATAGCATGCATACCTACAAATTGTTTTGGATTTGTTATTCATCTGCTTACTATATTACATTAATTCTCAACAACCATCGTAGATGGGCTTAGTACGAGTATTTGGAAATGGAATACTTGCTTCTACAATTTGTTTACACCTATAATGTAGATTTACATTGGATGACTGTTAGCATTAGATCCACATTAGATTCGTAAAGTATTTGGTTGGATAAGTTATATGTTACGTATAACTATCATGTATGTGACTCTTTCTATAACATATATATTATATGTAAATATCTAATTGATATGCGATTGTAGAAACTTGTGATTCCTTAACCAGATAATTAGTTAAGTTATAAACCATGAATGTACTGTGAATCTATATTGATAGTTTATAAATAAATTAATCCTAGATTATTTGATTACATTTACTTGATTTTGATATGGATATTAATTGTTTAGTATTAAAACATGTTAAATTTAACTACTTAAGTCACACATTAACTAGATCTATGACATGTAAAAGAAGAAATATAATTCATTGATATATAATCATTTAGGGAAAGAATTTGATTCTACAACATATAAAATCATTTAGAAATTCCTAGCTTAGGTATGGATGCTCGATCTAAGAATCCTTCCTACTTAGATTTAACCAATCGTAGATATAAATAAAACATAAATAAATTTAGGATTGATACATAAAAAAGATCTAAATCAATACATGTTAGATGATTGTGCAATAAGATTAAATAAAACATTCTACTTATGAATATAGCAGCAAATCCAACTTTAAAATAAATAGACTATTGTAATTAAAACATAGAGTAAGAACCTTGCACCACTACTAGGAAAACAAAAATGGAATAGTCATTCCTCCCAACCAACTCCCAAAACACAAAAGTTACTTACTCCAGAACCCTCGAGCCTGTTCGTTGAACCACAAGAGAAAAATCCACTTAATGCACTATCTAATCCATTATCAGATTAATTCTCTATCCAATTGTAGACTCATGCTTGCTAATGGACATAATATTATATAGTATTTTACCTATGATTTGGTCATGTATAAGCCTCTTGCTTTTTAGAATTCAACTAGGAGTTGTGACATGATTTTGGGAAAGATGCTTCCTACACCTTGAGTTCTCACTTAGTAGCTTTAGCCAATTGTATTTTCCTCTTGTGGGTTAGCAAACACTCTTCAACAATTATTCCACTTATGTCCCCTTAAGTATCTTGTATTAGTAAAAATAATAATTCATTACATATGTTTTATTTTTTACTTTTTGTCAAAAATATTTAAAATAATAAATAAAATATTTCAGCAGAAATTAATAATAAATTATTAATTTTGGGTGCATTACATACACCTCACTTTAAAGGATAACATCGTCCTCAGTGTTACTAGCTTTCTTCTTTATTCTTCCATATCCTCATCTTGTAATAGGATTGGATATGCTTCCCACATAACACTTTCCAATTCTCAAGTAGATTCTTCTGGACTAAGGTGCTTCCATTGCACCTTGACTTGTTGGATGGTATGGTCCCACCTGGAACTCTCCTTCAAGTTCCACCTAGATAACATTTCAATCGATCACATGAGTAGCATCATGAATATATATTTATAAAATAGAAATGTAAAAAACATTATGCGCTTTAACAATGGGTGGTAGGGATAAATGGTATGCAACCGACCCCACTTTAGCCAAAATTTCAAATGGTCTGCAATACCTAGGTGTTGTAACCCACTTAGAGCTGAAAAATAAATATTTTTTTTTTATTTGTCAAAACATTATGTTAAAATTTATTGTAAAGTTTTTATGACAAAGGATGGTCAAGGATGACTGCAATTGCCTATTTATATATTTAAATAACTAATAAGCAGAGACACCTATCCAAAGAATATTGTTGAAGAGTGTTCAATGACCCACTAGGAGGAATGAGCAGCTGTAGAAGGCCAAATGACAAGCGGCAACACTAGCATTTCACTTTCTAGTTGTTGCAAGAGGAAAAACCCTTAAAATTGTGGTCATGCTCCATGAGAAGAAGAACTGAGCAGGTGGCTCATGTAATTACAAAACCGACCCAAAGACCTAGACAATCTTATAAATACCATTGAATTGAGTAGTAGGAAAATTTCTACAAACTGAAAAGTCAGGCACACAAGAGGAATTTGATGAGGAGATAGCTGAAGTGATATTGTTCAGAGTTAAGTATGCTAGTAAGTCTGCTAAGTTGCAGAGATTTCTGTGTGGTCTATTTCACAGCTTCTTTGTCTTGGTGGTTCAGTGAACTGGCTCGAGGGTCCTAAAGCAAGTGATCTTGGCTAAACTAAGTAACCATACTGAATTAGAATAAGTTCGAGAGATCTTATTTCTGCATAATATTTTGTGAAATATGATTCAGTTACTTTCTTAAAATGTTAATTGGAAAACTGCAGATTCTCCTAATTGTTTTGTAAAGGAAAATTTGTATATGCATACTTGTAGTAATATGAACAGTTTTCTAAGATTTTAGTACTATTTTTCCTAAAGCTTCATTTCTTTTACATTCATAGATTATTTATAATCATCGTTAAGTAAACATTGAGTCTGATTCATCTAGTTCTTACTTTAAGATAGATCTTAAAAACAAATTAAATTAATAATTTTTCTAATACAGTTCAAAACCCTTCTTCAAACAATCTCTTATCACATATTTCTAGCCGATAGACTTAACCCCAAGCTACTCATCTCGCAACTGAGAGGTCCTCCCTCTTATGCTAAGGTATTATTATTAATTTTACAAATGAAATATTAAAAACTTAAAGACTATATTCCTTTAATGGAAAATAACTATAAATAAAAACTGCTACAACAAACATTTGTGAACTATATAGGATTAGCTATTTCTACAAATGAAAATTTAACCATTTAAAATATTTGTTCCTAAAACTTGTCAATCTCCTAGGTTAACCGTTAGTATAACGCTTTAGTTTTACACATTGTCCTTTAACTTTTGAGGTTGTGGGTTCAATCCCATAAGGATCATTTCCTTATATGGGTTTTATTATCAAATCTAAACTATAAACAAAGAAATAAATGTATCAACATTATCAGTTTTAAATAACATAGAATCCTTACGGCTCAAACAAAATTATTTATATATGGAATCCAACAATATTTGTTTTGTTTAAACATGACCAATCAAAATTCACGATGTAAGAACACAGTGGCCTCATGACCTTAGTCTTCAAAAATAAGCTATAGTAAAAAAACCCAAAAGGTAACCAATTTATTAAATCAAGAATGGCTATTGACAGGTCTAAGTCCTGAGGTTGTAGGAGATGATATTTTCATAGTCAGCTTAAAACAATCCAACAATTTCGAAATAAATACTAACAAAAACATTGTTGGTTTTCGATAACATGTTTTAGAGTAAGCATTTATGCATCTAAGGAATCCCTTCTTATTAACAAACTTAACAATACAGTGGCCTCACATCCCCATTCATTTCAAAATATAGTCATAAATGCACAATGCTAGAGATGTAATAAAATAACGACAAGATATATTCAAAGACAAACTATTTTATTAGCAATCAAATAGAAGTAAGTCGCATCATTATAAACCCTGATGAATTTGGTTATTTCCATCCTTAAAAAATAATGTTTACAAGATTCTGTAAGAGCTCAAACCCATTATAAAACATAACATAACATTACATAACAGTCCCCTTCAGAATCCACGGTTGAAGGGAAAATATGTTTTATAAAAATTGGAAAATTCCATGGGACGAACCATCATAGGGTTACCATTTTTCATCTAAAGAGAATGAAGGAATGAATCCAGTCTAGGATAATGCCAGAGCTACGAAGCCACAGAGCCAGAGGCCATATATTTACAAGGAGAAATGAGTGCAAGGTACAGGTATTACCGAAACGGTGCATCTTCTCCGTGGATACCATCCCTTATCCAACACATCCACCCTCGTCATAAACTCTTGCAAACAACAATACATAGGTAAAATATATATTTAAATAGAAATATATTTTAAAAAAAACAACAAAATCCAGAACACAACTTGCAAAGGAATTACCCTTCGCAGAATTCGACGTGGGAAATGGCGGCCAATAGGTGAGTGCAAAATCCCATAAAAAGTAACATCGATGGTAAACAACATTTCCAGCCAAGGGGCCAACTTGTTACACTCTTCCTGATGCATTTTACAGAGATAATGTGTCGAAGGGAAGGAGAAAGGCCAATACCAAGATCCTAAAAACCAAGAGATCATATCTTCCACCATTCATCGCACTGTACAGAGGCAAAACTCTCCAACAGGTAGAGACATGTTAACACAACGTAGAGACAAAAACACTTGAGACAAGACAAGTAAACCCTTAGGGTTTTCCTACAACCACAATACATTCTAGCTGGAAAGTTATTAGGGTCACGTGGCTCCATTAAATCCACTAAGATTTTAATTTTTTCACCCACGCTCTATAGTTTTGTTCACCACCACATTTCCTTCACCTTACTATTGTGTAAAGGCCTTCAAGTTTACCTTATGCATACTTACATGTTCCAAGGTAGGCTTAGTTCTTTACTTAGGGATAGTTTTTTTGGCATAGTATAGTAGGGCCCTTCTTTGTGTGTCTTATTCGACACCCTTGCGATATTTCATAGTAAGGTGAGACCCCCTCCTCAAAGCACTTACAATGAACAAGTGGTTTATGCATTAGATTCAGAGCTAAGTAATACCATAAAAACATACTCCTAGCATCATAATAGGTTAACTAGTATTCTAAAAACATAACTAGGAGGCACACCAGCTATTGTCGATGCATTTTTAAAAAATACTTTCTTTTCATGACTTGACGACAAGTAAAATAGTTCATTATAACGGTAAGCGGAACTATAAAGTTGTCGTATTAAATTCATTATGCTCAATGGATAAAACACTAAGTGCAAGTTAAAGATTAGTATGGATTGTTTACTTTATGTATTTGCAGTTAGAACTTCAATTAAAAAAAATTAGTCATGAAATTTGGAGATGTTACATGTGGCATCAGAGTGATTTTCCAAACACTAGGCCTGAAGATTGGCTCACTGGTATGCAAAACAGGAAACAAAATATATTGATATTGTTTTAAAACTATTTATGTACAGAAATATAAATTTCTATTTTGCAGGAAATGGAAGGAGTTCAAGTATCTGCCAAAAACGGATCCCACCACAATAATTTAGATAACATATATGTGGAATTTAATTTAATCAACCATCAAAACTACTACAAACTGTCAAAGATTTAAGAGCTGAATTACAAACTCTAAAGGAAGATAATGAAATAATCTTAAAATCTTAGGAGGAACTAAATCATATATTACTAGATAAAATATACAACGGAGGCAAGGATAAAATAAAGGAGCATGAAACTGAATCTGGAATAGTCATACAAATGTAAGGGTAAGAAATTAAAATTTTATGATAGTGAAAGTAAATCTTCTTCGGGAATTAAAGTAAGGTCACATAAAGAAAAGCATAAATACTCTAGTGAAAGTAGTGATAGAGACAGTGGTCCTAGAAAGAGAAAGTATAAACCTTATGAATAAATCTCAGGAGAATTTAAAAAGATAAAACCTCCTATGTTTAATGGAGAAGTGGAAAAGGGTGAAGAAGTCAAGGCTTGTCTACTAGGTATGAAAATGCAATTTAAGATTTATAACTACTCAGATAGACTGAAATCTCGGATGGCTATCTACAACCTAACCAAGAAGACTGACATTTGGTGGGAGGACATAAACATAGTTAAAAATATTAAAGAAAAATTTATAACCTGGAGAATATTGAAGAAATACTTCAAAAGGAAATTCTTATCTGAACATTATTATAAAGAAACATCTAAAGCGTTTTATGAACTTTGACTAGGCTCAGTGTCAATTAAAAAATTAAGTAGTAAAGTTTTAAGTTTATTAACATTTGTACCCTATATAATTGATGAAAAACCAAGGATATAGAGGTTTATGAGCTGTTTTCCTACTAGTTTCAAGGATAGAATTGATTTTGATAATCCAAAGACCCATGAAGAGCCAGTGAGAAAAGATAACTTATGTTACGAACAAAGTAAAAATAAGAAAGAAGGAATATCTAACTGAGAAAATAAGAGAACAAGTAACTTTGATCAAAGAAGAAAATGTTTTAAGCCTAATAAAATATTCGAAAATAATTCTTGTATTTTTTTTAAGAATAATGATTAAGGAACATATTTTAAGGGTAAACCACAACAAAATATTACATCACCAAAAGGAAGAAACAATCCTAATAATTATTTTAGAAACAATGAACATAAAGAACCTATAAAGTTTTGGGAATGTTAAGGATCTCAGTACACAAAGGACTATCCGAACAGAAGGAGAAACTACAACAATTTACATACCATTCAGGAGGAAGAAATAGTTGGTGATGTAGCAAATGAAATCCCCAAAATTAATGAAGCCTTGGAGAATCGACATGTAGATCATCAAACCCCCATGGTGGAAATGCAAGGTATGATAAAAAACAAGCCTATTTCTATTATGATTAACCCAGGTTCTAGTTTAAGCTATGTATCCCCTATTATAGAAAAAAAATGCAATTTACATTTAAATTTTTTTGAAAAGTATCGGTTGGTTCAGTTAGATACGAGAACCAAAAGAAAAGTAGTTAATTATGTTGAAAACTATGAAATGTTTATGATTTAATTCAAAACTCAAGTAAAGTTAAATGTATTACCATTAGGGTCTTATGATGTTTGAATAGGTATGGACTAGATAGAAAAACATCAAGTAGTTTTAAATTTTTTTGAGAAAACAATTACTGGCCTAGATGGTAAAGGAGAAAGAGTTACAGTCAAAGGGATACCTAGGAAAGTTTCTGTTAGACAAATCTCATCATTACAAATAAAAAAGGTTGTACGGAAAGGTTGTGAAGTCTTTGTTGTACATATAATAAATAATGAACACATGGATAAAGAAGATAAGCTAAAATTTGATGATATTCCAATCTTACAAGAATTGTCAGATGTTTTGCCAGAAGAGATTCCAGGATTATCTCCAAAGAGAGAACCGAATCATTACTATTGAGTTAGTACCAGGATTTGTATCTAATTCAAAGGATCCTTATCGGATGAACATATTAGAACTTAATGAATTAAAACTACAACTACAAGAATTGATAGATAATAATTATATAAGACCAAGTGCATTCCCTTGGGGAGCACCAGTTTGAGTTGTTAAAAAGAAAGACAGTACATTACATTTATGTATAGACTACTGTTAGTTAAATAAAATAACAATTAAGAACAGATATCCATTGCGACGCATCAATGATTTGTTTGATCAGATGCACGGAGCAACGAAATTCTCACAGGTAGAATTGAAATCTAGATATGATCAAGTCAAGATTAAAGATGAAGATATTTTTAAAACTTCCTTCAGAACCCGATATGGGCATATGAGTTTGTATTTATGCCATTTGGGATAATGAATGCTCCAACAAATTTTATGTGTTTAATGAGCAGTGTCTTAAGTAAATAATTAGATAAATTTGCATTCATCTGCATAGATGGCATATTAATTTATTCAAAAACAAAAGAAGAACATGATGAACACTTGTAGATAATACTACAGGTTCAGGGAGAACATAACCTATATGCTAAATTCAGTAAATGTGAATTCTTTAAAGATAAAATACAGTATCTAGGTCACATGATAAGAAAGAAATATCAGTAGACCTAGATAAGATAAAAGAAATAATGGAATGGCATGTTCCCAAACATGTATCGGATGTACGATCTTTCATGGGAATCACGAGTTATTACCAAAAATTCATAGAAGGATTCTTGAAAATCACGAATCCCATAACATCCTTACATAAAAAGGGAAAAATATTTGTATGGAATCTAAAGTCTTGAGAAAGTTTTAATAATTTAAAGGAATTATTAACTACTCCACCTATATTAAAATAGCAGATCCAAACAAGGATTTTGTTGTGTGCACTGATGCATGCAATGAAGGTTTGGGTGGAGTACTAACACAAGAAAGTTACGTAATAACTTATGAATCAAGAAAGTTAAAAACACATGAAAAAATTATGCCACCTATAATTTAGAGTTGGCTTCCATAATTCATTCTTTGAAAATGTGGTGCCATCATCTAATTGGTAAAATATTTATATTAATGTATGATAACATAAGCTTTCAATATTTGTTTGATCAACAAAATATGAACGCAAGGAAATCTAGATGGTTATATTTCCTTAGCGAATACGACTTTGAGATCAAACACATGAAAGGAAAGGAAAACAAAGTGGCTAATGCCTTAAGCATAAATGCAAGAATGAATTTTACAACTGCCATTAGTAGCTAAAAAACAAAATTAGATGATAAATTGGAAGAAGGGATAAAAATTCATAAGGAATATCAAAATCTAAGAGAAAAAGTAGGAGATAATGAATATGAAAACGTAAAAACATATTTCAGTTTAAATGCAAAAGGCTTAATGTTGTATAAAAAAAGACTTTATGTACCTAATATACCATAAATTAAATTATTGACTTTAAATGAAGTACATAAAATTCCTTATCCCGGACATTCGGGGTATCAAAATATGATAAAATTTTTAAGAAAATAGTATTTCTTGCCTAATATGAAGAATGAAGTTGCTCATTATATAGCTAGGTGTAAAGAATGTCAGCAAGTTAAAGATGAGCATCAACACCCAGCAGGTGTTTTACAACCACTACCAATACCATATTGGAAATGGAAAATTATTAGTCTCGATTTTATAACTGGATTACCTAAAAATCAGAAGCAAAATGATTCTATAAATGTAGTTGTAGAGTTAAACCAAGCAAGGAAACACATTTTATACATGTTAAAAATACTTATAAGGTTTTTAATATTGCTGACTTTTTTATGAAAGAAATTTTTCGGTTGCACAAAATTTCGAAGGTAATAATTTCTGATAGAGATTCTAAGTTTACTGGTACTTTTTGGAAGTCATTGTTTAAAGGACTAGATACTAAATTAAATTTCAGTACTGCTTATCATCCACAAATGGATGGACAAACAGAAAGAGTAAATCAAGTTATAGAATATATGTTACAAATGTATGTTAGAGATCATCCAAAGAAATGGGAAGATTATTTGCACTTAGTTGAGTTTGTGTGTAATAATCATTATCCAGATTCAGCTAAACTTAGTCCTTTTGAAATAATGTATGGTAGGAAATGTAATACTCCCATTTCATGGAGTAATTTGGTTGACAGATTGATGCAAGGACCTGACTTGTTAGAAGAACTGAAACTAACAATGAAATAGGTACAAAGCAATATAAAAATTGCACAAGACAGACAAAAGAGTCATGTAGACCTTAAAAGAACTTAGAAAGTAGTTGAGCATGTGTTTGTCATGGTAGAACCCAGAAAGAGATCCTTTAAGTTGGGGAGTTGTGCTAAATTAACACCCATGTATTGTGGACCATTTGAAATATTGGAAAGAGTTGGACCGGTGGCTTATCAATTAGCCTTGCCACCTAATCTTAGAATACACAATGTATTTCATATTTCCATATTGAAAAAGTATGTGCACGATGCTACTCATGTGATCGATTGGAATTTTATTCAGGTAGAACCCAAAGGGGATTTTCAGGTGGAACCGGATTGTATTCTCAATAGGAGGAAAATTTTCTACAAAATTGCACCATTGGATAGGTAAAAGTGAAATGGAAGCACCTCAGTCCAGATGAAGCAACCTAGGAATTGGAGAGTCATATCCGGGAGGCATATCCAATTTTGTTCCAGGAATACTTAGAAGAAACTTAAGCAACATCGAGGACGATGTTGAACTTAAGAGGGGGTGTTTGTAACCCACCTACAACCAAAAAATAAATATTTTTGTTTATTTGAGAAAAAATTATGTTAAAAGTTATTGAATTTTTTTTATGACCAAGGATGGTCAAGGATGACTGTAATTGAATATTTATTTAGTTAAATAATTAAATAGGAGAGAAACCTATCCAAAAAATACTCTTGAAGAGTGTTCATTGACCCACTAGGAGGAATGAGCAGGTGTAGAAGGCCAAATGACAAATGGCGGCACTAGAATTTCACTTTCTAGTTGTTGCAAGAGGCAAAATCCCTAAAATTGTGGTCATGTTCCTTGAGAAGAGGAAATGAGTAGGTGGCACATTTAATTACAAAACTAACCCAAATACCTAGGCAATCTTATCAATACGATCGAATTGAGCAGGAGGCTCATTAAATTATATTCCAAGTGATTAAACCCTTGTGAATTCCTGCAAACTGAAAATTTGGGCACACAAGAAGAATTCAATGAGGGGATAGCTAAAGTGAAATTGCTAAGACTTAAGTATGCTAGTGGGTTTGCTAAGTTGCATATATTTTTGTGTGTTCTATTATAGAACCTCTTCATTTTGGTGGTTCATTGAACATGATCAGGAGTCCTAAAGCAAGTGATCTTGGCTTATTTGAGGAGACAGTTGGGAGGAACGGTCGTGTTTGGGTGTTTCTCCCCCTTCTGCAATTATCCAGGTTATAATATGTTTTTCTTATTATCTGTGAAATTATTTCATATCTATGTTCATAGGTTTATGAATGTTAAAGAATTAACTAAACTAAGTAACCATTACTAAATTAGAATAAGTTAGAGAGATCTTATTTCTTTATAATATTTTTTGAAATATGCTTCAGTTACTTTCTTAAAATGTTAATTGGAAAACTATAGATTCTCCTAATTGTTTTGTAAAGGAAAAACTAGATATGCATACCTGTAGTAATATAAACAATTTTTTGATTTTTTAGTATTATTTTTCCTAAAGCTTCATTTCTTTTACATTCATAGATTATTTATAATCATCGTTAAGTAAACATTGAGTTTGATTCATCTAGTTCTTACTTTAAGATATATCTTAGAAACAAATTAAATTAATAGGTTTTATAATCAAGGTTCTAAACCCTTCTTCAATCAATATCGTATTACATATTTCTAGTCAATAGGATTTGGGTGAAAACTTGAAGTTGGGTAACACTTCCATGAGAATCGGCTGCCAAACCAACATAGCAGGAGTTATTCGGCCGAATAACTATATTTATTTAGCCAAATAATTAAGTTATTCGGTCGAATATTTATAGTTTTCCGGCCAAATAACTAATCTTTTATTCGGCCGAATAAACTTTAACGGTAACCATTTAATTTGACGGAACAGATTTCCAACCGGTAATTTTTTTCGACAATTCAATAATTATTTGGACGAATAATTATTTGGCCGAATAGTTATTCAGCCGAATAGTTATTCAGGTGAACAATTATTCGACTGAATAGTTGTTTGACCGAACCATTATTCGGCCGAATAATTCTTCGGTTGAATAATTTTTTATTATATAAGCTCAGCTGCAGGTTCATTTTCATTGTTTGGCCTGTAGCGAGTTATCATTGTCCGGCCACCCGTCGCCTCACCCATCGCCCCACTTGTCCTGTTTCGCCACCCTTCTTGCCACCTGTCTCATCTCTGTCCATATCACCCAGCTGTCTGATGTGTGCATCCACCATCCTGGCACCCCGCATCGTGGAGTTTTGTTCGACGTTTAGGTATGTTCGGTGTGGAGGGAATGGAGGTCATGGAGGTCTGTCCAGCGTGGAGATATTTCCGTCAAGGTGTACATGGTCTTCTTCTACTATGGTGTTCTTATGCTGTCTCTTGGATGTGAGGTAAGCCATTCGAACTATTATACTATTATTATTAAGGGATTGTATAAATTGTTATGTGCGTGTTTCATATCATGTTAGTAATGACATAATTACAATGGTAGTAAGGGCAGAGTTGAACAGCTCTGCCCATTTGGGTAGAGTTGAGATCTGTCAATTTGGATAGTTTACCTATTTTAAATGATTTTATTTAAACAAAATTTAACATAAAAGTTGAAATCTATTAATGTTTTTTCTATTAATATATTTCTTGATTAGCTTATACTTATTCTAATTTTTACTGAGCTATGTACAAATGGACAGAGCTAATCTGCTCTGTTCATTTGGATAGAGTTGATCGGCCCTATACATATGGACATAGTTGATCAGCTTTGTCCAGATGGATAGAGCTAATCAACTCTGTCCATATGGATAGAGATATTAAGTCCCTATGTAAACAATTTATATGACAGTTGAAAGGAATATATATGATAGTTGAATAGCTCTGTCCATTTGGACAAATTTGAATAGCTCTGTACATTTGGACAGAGTTGAATAGCTCTGCCCATTTGGACAGCTCTAGTTATTTTATATGATTTTAATTAAACAAAATTCAATTTAAAACTTTAAACTTGTTAATTTTTTTTGTTTCTATCTTTTTTAATTAGCTTATTCGTATTCCCAATGTACATGAAATTTTATAGAATATTTAGATAGCTCTGTTTTAAAAAAGTCCATAACTTTTTAATTAGGTTAGTTTTATTTTCTATGTACATGAAAATTTATAGAATATTTAGAGAGCTCTGTCCAAAAAAATCCATGGTTATGTAGGCTTAAATAACTCCACTAGTATGTAGCATCTTTAAATGATATTTGAGACATATAGACATTTAAGACTATACAGGTTGCAGGTTTGTCCAAATGGACAGTTCTAATCAGCTCTATACAAATAGACAAAGTTGATCTGCTCTATTCATTTAGACAGAGTTGATGAGCTTTGTCCATATGGACAGAGTTGAACAGCTTTGTCCAAATGAACAGAGTTGATCAAGTCCATAAGTAAATAATTTATTTCTGTATATTTTTTCGTTGGTAGAGAACATGATTTCAAAACCTTTTCATTTTACTACCCTGTGTTACAAATTCAGCTATAGTGTAATAACTATATAGTTTTGTTCTTAACCTCTACTCTTTGCTCTAGTCCATACAACTAATAGTCGAAGTATAAGTCCCATGGCACTTTATGAGTATCTTAGTCCATGATGCATTGCATTAAGTAACATTTCCATTTCATGCTTTTCTGAAACATAGAGAGAAAATGTTAGATAGATAAAGGAAAGCTTATGTGTATGTAGTCAGTCTCTAGATGCTTGCCTTAGTCCAAGTTGAAATCTATATGTCCTTGCCATTTGATGTGATAAATCCATGAAATCACAACAGCTGATTGGTAGCGGTTAGTTGATTCACTGTCCTTACTCTTCATTGCTTTATACAACTAGAGGCACTAGGATATATAATTCATTGTAAACACTCCAGAGCCTAGAATAAGGGAAGTGGAAGTATTTAAAGATGATAAACGAAGAGAAGGCAAGGAATAATCTAGAAATACTTCCTTCCTATGAGATTCAGGGATGAGCTAGTTGATTCACCTACGATTTAAGTTCATTTGAAGAAAAATAAGCTCTATCTATATTTAATAGTGATGCTCTCACTAACAAGTCTATAATGACTATGTAGCTAGTAGCCAGCAGTAGTGTCTTTCCTTATATTAGGTAAGTACTTGCACTTGCCTTAGACTATATTTTATACTTAGCAAAACGTAGTTCATGCACATGTAGTTAAAAGACTATTAAATAATATTAGTGATATCTAGGTCCTTATTGAAATATTAGTTTTTATAGTTTCTAGGTCTTTGAAGTTGATTAATTAACATGTAGAAGGTTAGGCCCTTAGTGATTGATGCATTATGGATCTCAAACTTCAGGCCTGACACACTATCTCCTTGCATTTTCCAACTCTCGACTTGCAAAATTGTTTAATGTATCAACATGTTTGGCTTCAAATTACTCTACATTTCAAATTTTGTCCTCTGAATCAAAACATGTTTATGGCATGTGTCGGGGTCAAAATGTTATACAACGTGCATAGAAACCATCATATACCATTGTATTTAGTGGATTTAAGGACCTTTCTTATCATGAATAAGCTTCATTGTCTTTATATATGTTATTTCTCCATACCACCTTTGTATTTTCTATTTATATTACATTGAGAGCTTAATTTTAATAGTAGCTAGATCTTTGAAGTTGACTAATTAACATATAGAAATTGATATTTGTGTAAACTTGTATATATCATATTCAATGGAAAGAGAGACACCTTTGAGATAGAAGCGTGGGAGGTCATCACATTCTTCAGGAGTTGGTCTCCAAAATGAAAATCGAATATTATTGACTTCACCTCGAGACTCAAGCCTATTGTATAGTTCACATTCATCTTATCATTGATGTAGTGATAGTGGTAGAGATGATTCCCCTTTATCATCTATGGATGGACGTGGATATCGACCTTCTGTATGGGAGACAAGTGTGGAAGCAAAGCAAAGTTCGCAAGAGGCTCGTCATCATACATAGGGTGGTGAATGTCGAGCAAGGATACAATATGTTCAGCTAGCTGAGGGTTGTATGCCCATTATGAACTATCCATCAAATTTACCTGATGAGATTCCATGGGAAAGTGGGCTTCAACAAACAAATCTTGAATGTTCTAGGGCTCACTATGACAAGCTACAAAATGATCTTTCTAGTTTGGATCTCGCTCCAGAGAACAAACAAAGTATAGAGATGGTTTTGTTATCTTTACAAAAATTCATTGAGGTATATGAGGATCTTGGACCAACAACAGATGGTTTTGTTTCCTTGATGCAAAGAAGAAAGGCAGAAGTGATGATTCCAAATAAGTGGGTTGTTCTGAAGGAAAGGGTGACTAAAGAATAGGCCAACTCAATGTTCAACTTCAAAGAGGTCCTAAAGCGGAAAGCATTGAAAGTGCAATATTTTAAGCACCCTGAACTTGCACATTTTTTATATGATCGGTTTCTTGCAGCCTATGGTCGGTTGCCATGGAATGATGAGGTTCCTAATTATTTAGCTAGGTTTTTTGATGCTGCGTTTTTTTTAGGAATGAAGCCAGAGTTGGAAAGGGGAGGATATACAATCGAAAAGGTGCCCTTATAGATCCTAGTACTCTTCGACCTCCACCTCTGATATCTCGTTCACCTAGGCTTGTGACTTACAAATCAGTGATGAAACCCACATCACAAGTTGGGACAACCCCAAGGCGTAATGTTGACGAAGGTTTGACTTCGACTTTTGTAGGAGTTGATGTTGGATTGAGTCGAGAGAAGGCTCGTGCCACTATTCAACAAAATTTTGTATACAAAACAGATGATGAGTTAGATTGTATGGGCATTGAAGATTTAAAGGCCTATGCGAAGCTTTGTCATAATATAGCTTCGGATAGAATATCTAATGACACCTCAAGCATAGGAGAGGTTTGTGTACTTTCAATCCATTATTATTTTTATTCATTATGAATTAAACTTTTGGTTACATTATATCTATGTATGATAAATTATTTTTGTATGTATAGTAATAAATACATTACACAAATGTTTATTGTTTTCAGTTTTCCCGATTGTTAAATGAGCATAATTTTAGAGTCTCCACTAGTCAAAATACTGGAAATGTAGAAGAGCATATTGGAGAGGTATATTTAAAATTTACACATTTATATTTATGTTTGAAAGATTTTTTTTTGTTTGTTTTTAAATTTAACTATGTATCTTATTGTTAATTTGACTTATTTATGCAGGTTTCATTAGATTCGAACTTTTTAGATGATTTTCCATCTATTGTGAGCTAATATTTTTTTTAAGTTAATTGCTAAGCTTAATATTTTTTACTTTTACTATGAATTATTTATTAACAAAATTTAAATTTTAAGGGAAGAGAACGTATTGAAATTGGAGGTGAAGATATAGGTTCTTTGATGGATGTGGATATTGGCACTGAGGTAATTTTGTTCATTATTGAATTGTTTTTTGATATATATGTTTAAATAGTTTAAATAATGTTTGACATTTGTAAATTGTTTTTATATATGTTGAAGCTTGAATCTCTTCGATCTTTTCGAGGCAAAGGAAAGACTCCATTGGATGATAGTGTTGGAATTGTAAGTTTAATATTTTTTTTTTTATATCGTTTAAAATAGTCTAAATAATTTGTAAGATTTATAAATTGTTTTTATATATGTTGTAGCTTGGGTCTACTCCACCTTTTAGAGACAAGGAAAAGACTTTGTTGGATGATAGAGAATTGGACGTCATTTTGTTGATAATTGAATTGTTTTTTGATATATTAGTTTAATGTTTTAATGTTTTGATTTTGGTGTAAATTTTTTTAAATAATTTATGTTATTCATAATCTATTTTTATACATGTTGGAGATTGTTACGAGTCCAAGGGAAACGAGTCCAAGGGAAGACCCTGGTCGAGGATAGTGGTGGACTTCTATTTAGAGAATTATTTACATTGTATTTTTTGATGTAGATAAATACGTTGTAGTTGACTTGGACATGGAGGAGCTTAATTTTTGGATGATATACATGTACTTTGAACTCACATGTACATAATTTTTGGATTATATACATGTATATTGAACTCACATGTACATGATTTTTTTTTGGATTATATACATGTACATTTATATTACATGTTCATGATTGTTTTTTTTTTATTATATAAATGTGCATTGACCTTATATATTGTTTTTAGGATTATATACATGTATATGTAAAGGTTAAGAATGTTAAGAAGTTTTGATAGGTGCAAATATATGAATGTATGTAATTTATTAAATTAATGTTTCTTGTTGAAAAGTTGAGAGTGATAGATATGTTATGAAGTTTTGATAGGTGCAATCTAATGTTAGAAGTGAATGCTTTGATAAGTGCAATCTAATGTTAAGAATGAATATGTGAAGAATGGATATGGAAATGTTAATGTTATGAATGTTAGGAAGTTTTGATAGGTACAATGTTAGGGGTGAATGTAGGAATGGGAGAATGTTAGGAGTGAATGTGGGAATGTTAGGAGTGAATGTGGAAATAGGGGAATGTTAGGAGTGAATGCTTTGATAAGTACAATCTAATATTAAGAATGAATATATGGAGAATGGATATGGAAATGTTAATGTTAGGAATGTTAGGAAGTTTTGATAGGTGCAATGTTAGGGGTGAATGCGGGAATGGGGGAATGTTATGAGTGAATGTTTTGATAGGTGCAATATTAGGAGTGAATGTTTTTGATAGGTGCAATGTTAGGAGTGACTGTGGAAATAGGGGAATGTTAGGAGTGAATGCTTTGATAAGTGAAATATAATGTTAAGAATGAATATATGGGGAATGGATATGGAAATGTTAATGTTATGAATGTTAGGAAGTTTTGATAGGTGCAATGTTAGGGGTGAATGTAGTAATAGGGGAATATTAGGAGTGAATGTTTTGATAGGTGTAATATTAGGAGTGAATGTTTTGATAGGTGCAATGTTAGGAGTGAATGTGGAAATAAGGAAATTTCAGGAGTGAATGTTTTGATAGGTGTAATATTAGGAGTGAATGTTTTGATAGGTGCAATGTTAGGATTGAATGTGGAAATAGGGGAATGTTAGGAGTGAATGCTTTGATAAGTGCAATCTAATGTTAAGAATGAATATATGGGAAATGGATTTGGAAATGTTAATGTTATGAATGTTAGAAAGTTTTGATAGGTGCAATGTTAGGGGTGAATGTAGGAATAGGGGAATGTTAGGAGTGAATGTGGAAATAGGAGAATGTTAGGAGTGAATGTTTTGATAGGTTCAATGTTAGGAGTGAATGTGGAATTAGGGAAATGTTAGGAGTGAATGATTTGATAAGTGCAATCTAATGTTAAGAATGCATATATGGGGAATAGATATGGAAAGGTTAATGTTATGAATGTTATGAAGTTTTGATAGGTGCAATGTTAGGAGTGAATGTAGGAATATAGGAATGTTAGGAGTGAATGTTGCAATGTTAGGAGTGAATGTTTTGATAGGTGTAATATTAGGAGTGAATGTTTTGATAGGTGCAATGTTAGGAGTGAATGTGGAAATAGGGGAATGTTAGGAGTGAATGTTTTGATAGGTGCAATGTTAGGAGTGAATGTGGAAATAGGGGAATGTTAGGAGTGAATGCTTTGATAAGTGCAATCTAATGTTAAGAATGAATATATGGGGGATGGATATGGAAATATTAATGTTATGAATGTTAGAAAGTTTTGATAGGTGCAATGTTAGGGGTGAATGTAGGAATAGAGGAATGTTAGCAGTGAATGTTTTGATAGGTCTAATATTAGGAGTGAATGTTTTGATAGGTGCAATGTTAGGAGTGAATGTAGAAATAGGGGAATGTTAGGAGAGAATGTTTTGATAGGTGCAAATATATGAATGTTAATTAATGTATGATTGTAGATGTAGTGTTGAGAACTTGAGAATGTTAGAATTGTTAGAAAGTTTTGATAGAAATATTTTTTATTATTAAGGTAAAATTAGCAACTTGATTCTGAATTTTAATATTTTTTATACTAAGGTAATATTATCAATTTAATTATTATATTTATTTTATATTCCTTACAAGAAAAAAAAATGAGCACTACAAAAAAACAAACTACAAATAGCATTCCTATATAACCCCCTAGGATTTAAAGAAGGGTGATGAAATAGATAATGAAAAACAAAAAGAAAGATGTGTAGAGTTACAGGGAAAATTCAAAAAGTTAAGGCCTTTCATGTTTGATGAAGAATTTGAGGAAGTGATAGAATCTTGGTTGTTAAATATGCTCCATGGTGGAAGGAGGCTAAGAGTGTCAGTAGCATATGTAGTAAAGAGTTGAGTTGGAATTTTTTTTTTAAATTATTGGAAAAATGTATATGTCAGAACGATATTATGATGAGAAAGCTCAATAATTCAATGATTTGAGACTAAGATTGTTCACCATGGAAGAATTTGTAACTGAGTTTGTAAATTTACAATGCTATGTACCATATCTAATAGTTGAAAAAGCTAAGGTATACAGTTTTATCAATGGTTTACCCCTACCACTGAGGTCATACTGATAAAAATTACAACAGAAAAGGTTCAACCAATATCAATGGGGTAAAGAGTATCGAAACTTCCACTGGAGGATGGAGTAGTAACCGGTAAGAACGTTGCAGGATGCTTGTCCTATGAATGACATAGCCAGGAACATCCCTATAGTTAATGTTTCTTTGGAATATCGGCAGGTGGACCATCAATCGACCATGTTGGAAGTAGAAGGTAAATTTTTGAACATACATGTTTCAATACTTATCGATTCAGGGTCTAGTTTAAGTTACATTGCATCAAAAGTAGTTGAAAAGTGTAAACTTAGTAAGGAAAAACAAAAAAATGCATGGTTGGTATAGCTGGCAACAAAGGTAAAAATGAAAGTTACGGAGATAGTTAAAGATTTGTTATTAGGTTTTAATGACTTGGATACCTTAGTTAATTTAAATATACTTCTCCTAGGATCCTATGACATTTTGATAGGTATGGATTGGCTAGAATCTCATAAATATGTTATCGACTATTTGCATAAAAATTTTAGTAGTGTGGATGAGAAAGATAAGTATCATACAATGAATGAAATTTATAGACCTTTATCTACATGACAAATTTCAGCACTACAATGTAAAAAGTGTATTAGGAAAGGGTGTCAACTTTATGGCATCAAAATTAAAGAATTTGAGCCCAAAAAATAAAAAATGGAATTATAACAATTTCTTATTTTAAAGGAATTTGAAGTTGTATTTTTGTGATAAGATATCAGTATTACCACCTAAACAATATTTAGATTTTAACATAGATCTAATGTCATTTTCAACACTAGTATCATGAGCTCCATATCATAAGAGTATCCCAAAATTAACGAAATGAACAATACAATTACACAAGTTGCTATAGATAAGGGATATATTAAGCCTAGTGTATCTTTTTGAAAAGTACATGTTTTGTTCGTGGGTGTGTTAGTAATATGATAAATTGTAATGTATTATTATTGTTTACTGTCGTGTATGGATAACTTATAGTTGATGAATAGATAACCAACCATTGATAGTAGATAACTAGAAAAATGCGAGCTAAAAAAAATTCGGCAGATGAAAGTTTTTCTGGCTGACAATTTTTTTTTGTTTGTGTTGTAAATAACGGTTCCGTAACGGAAAAACGTTGTTTGGATAAATAATTGTTCAGCCGAACAATTATTCAGCTGAATAATTGTTCGGCCAAATAACCTCTGAGACCTGAAACCTTCAAACTTTTTAGGTTTCTCCATTTTCGGAAGGTAAAATGGATGCCTTACACTACAAATCGACTGTCGGACTTGATACCATTAGTTTCATCATTGAATCTACTTTTCGTAGGTATAGATTTTGTTTTGTATAGGTGAGATACGCTATTTTTTTTTTGTTTCTTAACATGTGTCGAGTTTTGTTTCATCTCTTTCAACATGCGGTGAAATGAAAAATATATAACTTTAAAAATACACCACCTAAAAAATTGAAACAAATATGGTGCGCTTAATTAGAGTGTCTACTTCAAAAGGATATTCATAGATTTTTAATTTTTATAGTCAATTGCGATAAAAGTGGCTCAACCAAACACATGTTGAAAATCGACAAGGTTTCCCCATTGATCGAATTCAAATAAATATTATAATTAGTGTATAGATTCGTTGGTTACGGATTTATAGTCATCGCAATAGTATATTGTGTGTAGATTTTCGTAACATATTTTGTTTTTGTAAAACACAAGTTTAACAATGATTTTAGTGACGCAACCAAACATGTCTATTTTTTAGTCCTTTCATTTTATAAGGACACACTGTCAAACATTTTCTAAAACGACATATCAAATCTCAATAAAAAAAACTTGAAAAAATTATGAATAGAAAGCTAACATAATTCTCTAAAAGTTTTGTTTTTACTTGAAAGTGAAATTCTGAACAAAAATATCACTTTCGTTTTCCTAGAGTTGAAAAACATGAAAAAATAAAATTTATTTTCTCATAAGACCCCCCAAAATAGACACCCATCTTCATGGATTCACCCATTTACCCTAAGCTACTCATCTCGCAACTGAGAGGTCCTCCCTCTTTGGCTAAGGTAGTATTATTAATTTTACAAATTACAAATTAAAAACTTAAAGACTATATTCCTTTAATGGAAAATAACCATAAATAAAAATTTCTACAACAAACATTTGTGACGGAGATAGGATTATCTATGTCGACGAATGAAGCTTTAACCATTTAAAATATCTCTTTCTAAAACTTATTAATATCTGAGGTTAAATGTTAGTATAATGCTTTAGTTTTACACACTGTCCTTTAATTGTTGAGGTCCTGGGTTAAAAACCTATAAGGATCATTTCCTTATAGGGGTTTTAATATCAAATCTAAACTATAAACAAACAAATAAATGCATCAACATTATATAATTTTAAAGAAACATAGAAGCCTTACGGATCAAACAAAATTATTTATTTATGGAAACCAACAAGGTCTCTTTGGTTTAAACATGACCAATCGAAATTAATGATGTAAGCTCGCAGTGGCCTCACGACCTTAATATTCAAAACTAAAATACAGTAAAAGCCCCAAAAAGGGAACCGGTTTATTAAATCAAGAATGGATATTGACGGGTCCAAATCCTAAGGTTGAGGGCCATGATATCTTCATAATTAGCTTAAAACAAACCAACAATTTTGAAATAAATTCTAAGAAAAACATTGTTGGATTTCGAAAACATGTTTTAGAGTAAGCATTTATGCATCTACAAAACCCTTTGTTTTAAACAAACATAACAATACAGTGGCTTCACGGACCCATTCATTTCAAAATATAGTCATAAATGCACAATGCCAGAGATGTAATAAAATAACGCATGATATATCCAAATATAAACTATTTTATTAACAGTCAAAGAGAAGTAAGTCACAGGATTATAAACCCCCATGCAGCTCGTTCTTTCAATCCTTAAAAAAATATGTTTACAAGAATCTGTAAGAGATGAAACCCATAATAAAAAATAGCATTACATTACATAACAGTCCCCTTCAAACTCCACGGTCGAAGGGAGAATATTTTTTTTAAAACTAGAAAATGTGATGGGCCCAACCACTAGAGGGTTACCATTGTCCATCAAAAGAGAATGCGGGAATGAATCCAGTCAAGGAGAATGCTAGAGCCATGGATCCACAGAGCCATAGGGCATAGAGTTAGAAGGAGCAAGGAATGCAAGGTAGAGATCTTACCAGAACGTTGACTCTTCTCCATGGAGACCAATCCTTATCCAACACAACCACACCAGTCGTAACCTTTTGCAAACAACAATACAAAGTTCAAATTATAGATTTAAATAGAAATATATTTAAAAAAACAACAAAATCCATAACACATCCTGCAAACGACTTGCCCTTCTTAGAAGTCGAGGTCCGCAAATATGACCAAGAGGCGAGTGCAGAAACCCATAAAAACTAAATCCCGGGGTAAACAATGTTTCTAGCCAAGGGTCCAACCTATTGCACTCTTGTTGGTGCATTTTACAAAGATAATGTGTCAAAGGGCGGGATTAAGGACAAGGCCGAGAGCCTAAAAACCAAGACCTTGTCTCTTTCACCATTCATTGCACTGTACAGAGGAAAAACTCTCCAAAACATAGAGACACATTGACACGACCCAGAGACAAAAACACTCAATACAAGACAACTAAACCCTTATCGTTTTCCATTAAGCGCAGTACATTCCAGCTAGAAAGTTATGTGGTTCACATGGCTCCATTAAAGCCACTAAGATTTTAATTTTTGCACCCACGCTCTATACTCACCTTTCACCACCACATTTCCTTCACCTTACCATTGTGTAAAGGCCTTCAAGTTTATATTATGCATACTTAATTGTTCCAAGGTAGGTTTAGTTCTTTACTTAGGGATAGTCATTTTGGATAGTATAGTAGGGCCCTTGTTTGTGTGTCTTAGTCTAGACCCTTGGGAGTTTTCCTAGTAAGGAGAGACCCCCTCCTCAAAGAACCTGCAATGAATAAGTGGTTTATTTTTTAGATTCAGAGCTAAGAAAGACCATCAACCCATACTCCTAGCATCGTAATAGGGTTAACCAGTATTCTAAGAACATAACAAGCAAGCACACCAACTATTACTAACTCTTTTTAAACATGACGTTCTTTTCATGACTTGACGACAAGTAAAATAGTTCATTATAAAGGCAAGTCGCACTATAAAGTTGTCATACTGAAGTCATTATGTTCAATGGATAAAACAATAACATAAAGTTAAAGATTAGTATGGATTGTTTACTTTATCTATTTGCAATTACAACTTCAATTAATTTTTTTTTTATTCATGAAATTTGGAGATGTTACAAGTTCCAAATTTGCTAGATCTTTTCTTGGGATTTACCTTTGTGTACACATGTTCACCTGCCTAGAACTCTCTAGGAGTTCTTTTTAGGTGAGCATAATTTTTCTGCATGCCTTGTGAAACCTTCAAGTTTTGTTGTACATGTTTCACGGCTAGCTCCATATATTTTAATAAATCAGGTCGTAACATTAACCTGTCAAGTGGAATGCTCCAAGAAATTGGAATATTACATTTGTGTCCATACAAAATTTCAAAAGCACTGATACCTGCTGATACTTGAAAATTATCGTTATAAGAAAATTATAATAAATGTAGGTAGTATTCCCACTTACCTATTTTTTCCATTACATGCATGCTTACCATGTATTCTAGGATTTGGTTTAGCCTTTTAGTCTTCCCATTCGTTTGCAGATGATACACAGTACTGAAGTTCAATTGTGCACCTAACTCTTTAAACAAATATTTCCATAAATTTCCTATAAGTTTTGCGTCTCTATCTGAGACTATTACCTTTCGTACACCATGTAACCTAAAAATATCATTGATAAAAATATCTCCAATGTTAAAAGCCTTATATGTAGATTTTACAAGAATATAATGAGCTAGTTTACTTAACTTATCAATTACGACCATGATTGAATCATGTTGCCTAAAAGTTTTAGATAGGCTGGTTATAAAATCCATTCTAATTATTTCCCACTTCCATTCTAGAATGGTTAGCGATTGCAATAACCCTATTGGATGTTGGTGCTCTTCCTTAACTTGTTGACATTTGATGCAACGAGCTAAGTACCTTTCTACATCTTTCTTCATGTTAGGATAAAAGAAGTCATTTCTAATCATGGTGATGATCTTTTGGTATGCAGGATGTCCTGAATAAGGTCATTTATGTAACTCATTCACGACTCTTAATTTGATTTCTAATGTATTTGGTATGTACAATCGTTTTTTATGAATAAACAATCCTCTTCTATTTAGGATGAGATATGTTTTTATCTGATTCTTTTAATTTTCAACAGTCTTTTCTTTTAAAATCTGGTATTCCTTATCAGGATTTTCTGTATTTAAGATCTTATTCATAACTAGTGCTTGCAAATAGTAAATTTGTGTGACAACTCAAAGCGTCTGCAAATTTGTTTTCTTTTCCATTTATGTGTTTTATTTCAAAGTCATATTCACTTAAGAAAAAAAACCATATTGCATGTATAGCATTTAAATTTTGCGGTTCAAATAGATATTTTAAACTTATCTTATCTGACATTAGCAAACATTTCCTTCCAATGAGGTAATGTCGCCACATTTTTAATGCATGAATTATTTCAGCAAGTTCTAAGTCATGTGCAACAT
This sequence comes from Pseudotsuga menziesii, assembly GCA_001517045.1. Classification (NCBI taxonomy): domain Eukaryota; kingdom Viridiplantae; phylum Streptophyta; class Pinopsida; order Pinales; family Pinaceae; genus Pseudotsuga; species Pseudotsuga menziesii. Next base: position 243,917 of record LPNX011046304.1, read on the forward strand.
AATTCTTTTCATGTTCCTTTAATTTTCTAGATTCATAAGCCATGACGTACTTTTCTTGTATTAATACAACACCTAACCCTTCTTTACAAGCGTCGGTACATACGATGAAATATTTAAAGGGATTGACAATTTTTAGGATAGGGATGGTAGTTAATAGATGTTTTAATTTATTAAAGCTTTCCATACACTTTTCAGTCCACTCAAACCTTTTACCTTTCTTCTGCAATGAAGTTATGGGGTAGGATATCTTGGAAAATCCTTCGATGAACTTTTGATAATAACCGGTAATCCCCATGAATGGTCTTATGTAGGTTACATTTTTAGGAACTGTCCATTCAATGATAACCTTAATTTTGCTAGGGTCAACAAAGATTCCATCCTTGAACACTACGTGTCCTAGACATTGAATTATGTCTTGAAACATGTCACATTTACTGAACTTAGCATACAATTTTTCTTTTCTTAGTACTTGTAGAATTATCTTTAAATGTACTTCATGTTCTTGTTCATTTTTTGAGTAAATTAGTATGCCATCGATGGAGAAAACTACAAATTTATCCAAATAGTTAATTAGAATACTATTCATTAAGCACGCAAATGTTGCAGGTGCGTTTGTCAACCCAAAAGAAATTACAACAAATTCATAGTGACCATAATGGGTCCTAAACGTGGTTTTAAGAATGTCTTCATTTTTATTCGCACCTGATGGTAACCAAACCTTAATTCTATTTGTAGAGAATATTGTATCCCTGCTGAATTGATCAAATAGATCGTCTATCCGGGGTAGTGGGTATCGATTTTTTATAGTAATTTTATTTAGTTTTTTTATAGTCTATCCACAATATTAAGGTTATGTTTTTGTTCTCTACAAATAAGACCAGAGCTCCCCAAGGGTGAACACTAGGATGAATATACTTTTTGTTGATCAATTCTTGTAACTATGATTTGAGTTGTGTAAACTCTATTATGTTCATTCGGTAAGGATCTTTTGATGCTATTACTGCTCCAAGTATTAGATCAATTTTGAATTATATATCTATTTTCAAAGGAAGTCTACGGACTTGTTCCAGAAATATGTCTTCAAACTCCTTTAAGATAGGTATGTCTTCTATTTTAAGTTTCTTTTCATTATCTTTATCATCCCTTACATACACAAAAAATACTTTACATTCTTTACGTAATGATCTTTTCATTTGTATACATTAGATCTCTGTAGGCGTAACTTTAATGGGAGTTCCTTTTACTTTTATAGTGTTTCCAGTATCATCTATGCATATAAAGGTTTTTTCAAAACAATTCACAATTACTCTATGTTTTTCTAGTCAATACATTCCTATTAACATATCATAGGAACCTAAGGCACAATATTCAGATCAACATGTGTAATGAATTCATTCATTAATAATTCACAATCTTTAACATAAATAGTAACTTTACGTTTAGTACCTGTGACTAACTGTACTACGCATCACTTATCAAACTTTTATGATACTAATTTACATAATTCAACTATTCTAGGTGATATATAACTCAAAATTGCACCTGGATCAATCAATATGAAAATAGGTTTACTTTTTGTCATACCTTCGATCTCGACCATTGAATTTTGATGGTCTTCTTGTTGTTTTTCCAATGCAGCACTGATTATGGGCATGCTCCTTGCCATGTCTCCAACTGAAACAACTTCCTGAATGGAGTTAACATTAAATTTTTTCTTTCTCATTGGGAAATATTTAAAATAGTGTGGCTCGCCACATTCCCAACATTTTAAGGGTTCCCTTTGTGTATTGTTCTTATTAAAAGTAGTGGGAGGTTGTCTTTCCTTTACTGCATGATTCTGTTTTTTTTTAATTTTTATAGTTATTGCCTTGGTAGCCTTTATAATTATTCCCTATTTATTTGTGGAATTTATTATTTTTCTTTCTTGGATCAAAATTATCCCGTCTTTTACTCTTCCAAATTGGTGCAATTTATATTTTATTTTTATTTTTGTCGTAACAAAAATTTTCCTTTCTCATTGCTTCCTCCAGCGTCTTCATATTGTCATACTCAATTTTCTCTTTAAACATGATATGAAAACAACTGAGGAAATGATGTATCTTTGGTTTTTCATTAATTATATAAGGTACGTAATGAAGCAGACTCTGAAATTTACTACAAATATCTTTAATAGGCATAGCTCCTATCCTTAACTCGTAAATATATTTATCCTTCTCTTCGTAATACTGTTCTGACAGGATTTTATTTTAAAACTATTTTAAAAGGTTTTCCAGGTTACATATCTTTCCTTTATTCCCTTTACTTTCTTTATATCCTGCCACCATATATCATCTTTTCCAATCAGATTATATATGGCCATTTTAGCTTTCAGTTCGTTGTAGTAATTATAGATTTGGAAATATTTCTTCATCCCTAATAACTAGGCTTCCACTTCTTCTCTTTTTAAATTTCACCATTAAACATTGGTGGTTGAAACTTTTTAAACTCCCCATAGATTTATTCATATGGTGTGCACTTCTTTTACTTTTTATTATCATCACTACTTTCACTTGAACCTTGTTTTTTTTCTGTGTGATGTTTAATGGATTCTTCACTGGAAGTTTCAGCCTTATGATTGAAAAATTCTAGTTTTCCTTCCCTTGCGTTTGTAAGGTGTAGTTTTTTGCATGATATGTTCATATTGCTTTTTTTTCTCTTTTTGATCATTGTGTATTTTAGATAATAAAATATTATCTAGTTCCTCTTGAGATTTCAGGATTCATTCATTATCCTCCTTAACTCTTTTCATCTCTCATCTTAATTTTTTAATAGTTCTTTGCAGTTGAGATTTATCATCTTGACTTTCATTCAGGTTTACTGAGATCTCCCTATCCCTTAAATTACCCTCTTAATTATTTATAGGATTTCTTGGGTGATAATTCTTCTGCATAGATACTTACTTCTGTCATATTGTATTGCAAAAATGAAGTTATCCTTCTCTTCCTGTTTTGTAAGAGAATTAAACCAAAAATAAAGTAAAATTAGTTTTCTGGTTTCTTTAATAGTTTTAGCATTGATTCGGTTCAATCCTAGTGTTGTAACAATGCTCTGATACCATTCTGTCACACACCTAAAAAATTGGAAAAAAAAATTGTACATGCATTTAACGAGCAATATTCATACGACTCTTAACATTCAGTTTTACTCTTGAGTTAATTTATGGTGCTTATGTAAGTTAATTATATCATTCCACTACCTATGTCGGGTTTCGTCAGCTATCCTAATGACGAATTCTAATTGCTACATATAGCCACGCCCAAAGGTGATGATTTACAGTTTCTTGCTTTGTTTTTTTATTGTCGTTACTAGGGCCTTACTAGCCCAACGGTTGGGGGATTGTACCATAGTATTGATCCCACATTGCAATGTAATAAGGTTTTATGATAAGGTTTATGTGGCCACAATACTTACCATAATAGTCTTAACCACATGATATAAGGTAATGTAAAGGACTTTAGTCGTAAGGAACGAAGGGTGTAAAAGCTTGAACAAGGATTTGACATGGTTTAAACCATGGTTTGCAATGTTAATATATTATAATGTATTATTGGTTTATGTTGCAATGGTTTTATGTTATACAATATGGTTCTTAGCATAGTTTTACAAGGTTCCAAGCAATGATTGAAAAGCCAACATTTCATCTAGAAGAGGGTTTCAAAGTTTTGTACTTGAGTTGTCTTTCCTTAAAAGCGTGTCTTGGCTGTGAGTTGAAAATGCAACCAGGATTCCACGCTGGTCTTGAGATCTTATTTCAGCTGTCCATTTGTAAGGTTCTAAAGTTAGGATTTTGCAAGAGTTTAATGTTTGAATCTTTAGTCTGAGCCCTGCATTCTTGGTTTGTTTAGTATGTGAGAGAGAGAGCCAAGCTGTGCTTTGTTAATGGTGAAATGTAGGGTTTCTTGGTGAAACCACTGCTAGTGTGTGATGGAAATGTTACTGGTTTCTTGCCAAGGAATTCTTGTTCTTGTTCATCGAATCCATGCCCGTCTACAACTCATTTCTTCACTCATCCATTGATTCAAGTTCTTTGCTTCCCTTCACCAGGTACACTTAGTTTAGCGTTGGAATTATTTTTAAAATTAAGTTTCTTTATAATGTCTTAACTTTAACTTACTATGAAAAGTTTGTTTGTACAGGAAGAGGAAAAATAAGGGTCTTCTTGGAGGAGTCGACCCCTCTCCAGTATGCAACTCGTACATGGTAAATGTTATGGAATTTATCTTTATGTTAAATCTTGTTTGCAGGGTTTAATAAAAAAAATTTACTACCACTGACGCCTTTGTTGCAGGTTGGGATCACTAGTGAGGAAGGAGATAGGGTCACCTCCTCCTTGGAATGTGTCTTATAATGCCTAGGTAAAGAAACAAAAAACCAACTCTTGTTTTCATACTGTACAATAATAATTTTCATTCATTGTTGTTAATATAGAATTTTCTTTATCGTAGGTACTAGAACCTGAGCAAAAAGGGGACGAGCGGAGGAAACATATTCTAGCTCTGTGAAAGATAAGTGTTGTGTGTTGTTTTTCAAAACCCATGGGTTTACACTCTGTTTTATAGAGGTATTTACAACCTCTCTTCTTCATATTGGTTTTAAGTGCATTAGGGTTTATTTTTAGTGCTTGTGTGGGTACTCTAGGTGCCTTCACGGATGGCCTTACCACCACTTCTCTTACTCTATAGTTGAATTTTATATGTGGTTTCAAAATGAATGTGGAATCCATCATGGATGGTACTAAAACCACACCCTATATGCATGCATTTGTTTTGATAATTTTTTATTGTAGAAAGGACTAAAACGACGCTTAGGTTCTCTTTTACCAAATACTTTGTAGTTGTACTTGTATACTCTTTTGAGTTATTTCTAACTTGCATCCTTCGATGGCCTTATGGCCATGAATATGTTTTGATAAAATATTTTTAAAATAATATCTCAGTTCTGTTTACAATGGGAGTATATAACAGGGATCATTTTAAGAACACCCCCAAAATTTATATGTATAATAAATGGGTGAATCTCCCTAATATATAGGAAAATTCGAAGGCTATTTTATCAATAAAATAATATGTATATATAATATTTTTGGCTAATATTTCACTCTAATATAGAATCTTATAAAATCTTATCCAATCTTTCACTAAATTATAAGATATTGTAAAATATTAGCGAACATTTCACTGAATTATTAAATATTGTAAAAACTTGGCGAATCTTTCATCAACTTATAAAACCTTGTAATGTCTTAGTGAATCCTTTTATAGGTAGACTCATATTTTGATGCTATGGATTACTAAGGTAGTGCAATAGAAGAGAATATACCATAGCTTGAATCTCTCAACCCCTAGACCCTAAAATGAGAAAATGCACGAATGAGAAGAGGAGGAATTATTTATACATTTCACAAGAAGTATTGGTCCACTTACAAGTAGAGGATTTGGTGAAACACAACTGCACTAACTAGATTCATGGAAAGTGGGGATTCCACTTTTAATATTTTCCCTTAATAGTCCAACGAACATGCGGGGACCCAAATTTTGACATATCGACAAACTGATAGAACTGAACACTTTACATTGTGGAGTGATTATGGAACCCACCAACCATTATTACAACGTGGAGTATTATCGAGACTCACAACCTTAATAGTGTATGAATTTCCAATTAACTTAAATTCTCATTTTGAAGCTACCCTTTAAGAAAAAGTAACCTCCTTACCTAATTATAGATACAAATGCCATTTCTTCCCTGACTTTGTTGACAATCAAAATATAAATTATGTCATTTGATTTAGAATTTTTAGAGTTAGTTAGAAACTTGCAATGGTTATTAGAAATAAGAACAAATACTAACAAGAATAGAAATAAGATTAATGCATCATCACACATATCATTAGAATTACTCTATTAAAGACTAATTTTTCTCAGATAAACTAAGGGCGTATTTGTCTCCATGTCCTTCAAATTTTTGAAAGTATGCAAAATGTGTTAAAATTGTTTTAGCACCCTCATCGACTGTAAAAAATAAATATCAAATGGCATAATGTCTACATATCATATCAAACATGCCCTGTACATATTATATACAATCATGATGGAAATGAAGTATTGTGTTCCAAGTAAATCGCGTCTTAATCATACATAACTAGATCCATTTTTGGATGATAATAGAAATTACGCATCAAAACAAATCACCAAAAACATTTTACTTCTGAATGACCTTTACAAAAAACAAAATATTGTAAAACAAGTACCCAAACGAACAAATTTAGGTCACAAATAAAATTGACAAACATGGAAATATGAGCAAAAAAATATGCTAGTCATGAACTTCTCACTACAAATAGAATAATATACTAGAATTCTTTGGACAACTTTACAAGAATACTACAAAAATATTGAGCATTCCACTATATCCCCACAATTATATTCAATGTGCATTCATTTATATTACAAACATCCTAAACATCAACAATAAAAATATTAAAATATGAACATATACACTCTCATTAACACCTTAGATCCAATAATAATTGCAGAGAAAGATCCTAATAAAATCACATTTTAAGCAACTAGGTCAAATTCAGTTTGAATATATAAAAACCATGTGGTGTCTCTCCATCAAGAATATCATATGCTAACAACACATAAATTTCAGTCAATAGTTTAAACATGAGAAGGCATAAAATAAATCATATAGTTTTATCTCTATAACACTTTCATGGAACCAATACTTATAGGATAGAATAGAACCCTAATAACATTGAATGAGCCCTAAGTATTAAAAGTTCCCTAGAATTCAAGAAGACTAAAAAAGAATCCATGATAAAAAGCATGATAAAGGGTAAATTTACAATATAATAATATATTGTAACTGTGGATAAAAGCGTGATAAAAAGAATTCCATGTTAACTATTGGATAAAAAACCTGATGCAATTTTGTATTCTCTAATATATTTCATGTGCGACATCTCCCTTCAAGACATGAGCTTTCAGCAATGGAGATGTTGTGAAAAGATTAAAACCTCGAGAAAACAAAGAATAAAAATTGGAATCACATCAAGGAGAACCTTCACCTTGCAAGCACAATGTGACGTGGGTGACCCATGAATCAATGTATCATTTATGAAGAACAAAATAGGCCCTGATTTTCCCTCGAATACTGGAAATCAAGGGCTCAAAGAAGGTATCATATGAAATTGACTGAAAATACAGCCGAATGCAACCATATGCCTAAATTTCAAGGAAAATTGAGGGATAAATAACCCTTGGGATCTTGCTGCTGCTACAACTGCTTCCCCAAAATTATTATATTTTAAAGCCCCTCCTTATATTTTTTATTGAAAACTTACTTAGACTATTTTTTCAGCTCTAGAGAATCCATCCTAAACACTTAGTTTTTTCCCCAAAAAATTAGCAAAGAATTTTTGGCTAAGTTAAAACTCATGTTTTTTCACCGACATATCAAAAAAACGTGGCTAGTTTCTCTAATGTGTCGAAGGAACTCAGCTAGTCTCTCTGACACGCTAAGCTTGGGAAAAACAAGTTTTTTCATGAAGCACCATTTCAGCGCAACTCGATGAAACTCGCCGACATGGTCGGGAGTAAATCGGGAGTCACCTCCAAAACAATCGAAGAGATCAATGAATGCTGCCGACAATTAATTGCTACCTAATTTTTAGCGAGACTAAAATTTTTTTGCTGATATGGTCATGGTTGATAAGGTAAGTTGCGACAAAACCACATCAGAATATTTCGGCAAGTTATCATAGACACGGTCAGAGAAAACTCAATTTTATCCACTGGCACAGTCATGAGAACTCATGAATATCCATTGTCGAAGGATGTTTGAAATTATTGTCAACATGTATCAAAACAACTTTTTCTTTCATAGCGAGTGGTTTAGTTTCACACCAACAGTGTTGCAACAAGCACCACGTTTAATGCAACAACCACCACATTTATGTCACCCCCAACCACATTAATGACATTTTTTATCATTTTTTATATAAAGAGGTGATTTCTTTTTTTTTATATCTCATCAAAATGTCGTTTAGAACAACAAGAAACCAAGGAGAGACATATTGAGCCATTGCTTTCTTCCCAACTCGTGGAAATTCAACAGTTTAGAGGCAGGCATCTCACCAATGGAACTTTTAGTTTCTTTCTTTATAAAAGAAAATATTTTGTATTTGTAGACTTGTAGGTGCACCATAGTTTATGAGTCAAGGTATTTTCCCTGCCCTTTCGCAGCCTCTGTTTTCATGCCCATGATACCGTTATCGTAGGTTATTTTCGTTTCGATTTTCTTGGCTAAAATATACTAAGAATTTTTTTGAGTTGAGTCGGGCCTCATGTTTGTCTTCACGCCCTAGATGGTATAATGCAAACATGTTTAGGGCGTAGGGGTTTTTCCTAGACTATTCGATCATTTAGTTCGTCCTTCAATAATTTTTTCCTCAGTTTTTTTTTCTCAATTTGGATTTTTATCCCTGGGGAAGTCGGTGTTATAAATGTTCAAACCTTGTGAACTCAACATCAAAACGATAACGACTAATATTATTTTAGGCTAGATGCTCCATGACCTATACAATTTCCAAACCATGCACATCAACGAATAAGTTTTTTTTCTCAATTTGGATTTTTATCCCTGGGGAAGTCGGTGTTATAAATGTTCAAACCTTGTGAACTCAACATCGAAATGATAACGACTAAGATTATTTTGGGCTAGACACTACATGACCTATGCAATTCCCAAACCATGCACATCAACGGATAAGTATGCGGCGATGAAGATACACATCGAAGAGTTAGACCCTAGGCATTTTTTTACGCTCCAAAACCTTGGGATAATGTTTCCTCTAACTGGTGCATTGCAATAATGATGCATTGCTTATGACACATCCTAGGACCAATTCCATGACGTATAAGTTTTTCCTGGATTTATTTGACAGAAACAAGAGCATTACAATGCTTCAAAGATTCATGTGTTGAACACCTTCCATAATTGAAATGAGCCATTGTAATGATTCATTACTTTCAACTAGTTTTTATTTTACATTTGAATGAAGTAGCAGTTAGAAACCTCATGTTGATGTATATGTAACTTCAGAATCTATTCACTTGTATATCTTATGTATTGTACCCCGATGTTTATTTTGGGATGTGTTTATAATGTATTTGAGTCATGTCATTCCCCGATGTTCCTATCAGGAGTTTCTATAATGTAACAAGTCATGTCAAGTCATTGTGGGTAACCCTCCTATTAGTCAAGGATTAAAGTCCCCACAATTGTGGGGCCCTAGGGTTATTAGAATATCCTAGACAATATAACCCTAGGTAAGTCACTGTAAGTTGGGGAAATAGTCCCCACCGTTGTGTTACCCTCCTATTGGTCGGAGGAGGCAAAGTCCCCACAAGTTGTGGGGCACTAGGTTTATTAGACACTCCTACAGATGTCGGCTCTAGTAAGTCATTGTTAAGTGAGGCCAACATGTTGGAGTGGGTTTCAAGTGAACAAAAGAATATAAATAGAGAGTGATTCTCTCTATTTAATAACACACACTCACTAATTGGGGCACATGAGTGAGAGAGAAGACAATGGGACAAGAGAGAGACTGATGCTATCGGGAGATCATCTTTATGTTTTCCGGTTTTACTTTTGGTGTTGATTCTATCTCTGAGGAAGTTGTGAGGTTTTCTCCTTTATGGTTTCCTCGAGTAAAATTTTTTGTGTCTCTTGTCTCTTGTGTTGTGCTTGTTTTTTATTGTTGTGCATGTTATTCTCTTAGTTAAAGATCCTAAGATCATAATGGTAGCTTGAATGATAAAAATATAACATGGTATCAGAGCTAACCTAAGAAGAATACATTGTGCAGCTACAAAAGCTAGGGCTTCTTACCTTTTGGGTCTCTCTCCACAATACAACAACAAAAGTATGCTAGGCTAACTCTCCATTGAAGGGCACATCTTTCTGTCGAAGTGAAATTCGATTCTGAGCATTTTGAGTTTTGGTGTGGGAAATTAGGGCTTCTTGCAAAAGAGAAATTTTTGAGTGAGCATGGCATAGGATTTCTCTCCTCATCAAAATCAAAGTTTAGAGACTTGGATCAAGATTTTTGGTTGGGTGAAACTCTAGGAAATTCAAACCCTAGTTTGACCCCGAGCTAGAAAAACCCTAAATACTAAAAATGCTAAGTTTTAGTACATTCACTATATACCAAGATTGGTGAAGGTTCAGGAAATTAAAATTGTAGAGGATGAAGATAAAATCCTGATTTACATTGTGTCCAAAAATACACCTCCGATTCGCTATATTATAGGCAATATGATCCCTCCACATTAGGGTTCCATCCTCTTCCATAATTCATCCCTAAACAGGACACCTGGGGAGAATTGATATATCTTGGGCTACAGAGGTCCAAATGAAATTCCCAAAGATGTTATAGAAATGGCACAGACTTTAATTTCTGTGGTCCAAGATTCACACTCAGAAGATGAACCAGTGACACATGGAAGTCCGTACAACTTCGTTGTTCTGAACAGTCCTGTAACAGGTCACCTTGGGAAAAAAATAATAAGTCCCAATTGGTGAAATCGATTCTAATGAAACCTATGTTTTTGATCAAGGATATGTGATGATACTTCAGCACAATGTTTCAGACACAGAGGAGTAATAATTTTGGAGATATCACAGAAACAGTGACAGGCATGTTTGCAGAAGAAATTGGAAAACTAGGGCTTCCTATTCTGGGAGCTTCCCTCCACCATTTTCAGAAAAGGAGTACATTGGACAACTCCATTTGAAGAGATTTTTCTTTCTATCCAATCAAATATGAAAGATTCCAAGTTTTTAAAATTATTTTTCTCTGATAATCCTTAGATCAACCAGCTCCGAAATGAGGACGGACACCTCAAATCGATAAGATCTAATCTTTTGATATTTGCATTTGAGGTTCTAATTTCAAAGTGATATATCACATCAGCTTGATGACAAGCTTGGTGAAGTTGACAACTTCCAAGCATGGAAGTATATGATCTCTTTGAAGAAAATGAATTGGACATATACATGAGTAGATAGGTTCCAGTTCCACAGGGAGATGAGGCTCAAAGCCTTTCACAAGAAGATCATTGTTGATTCAATCACGAATCAACTTCTACCACAAGTGTCTTCCCTAAAGACACTGAAGATGTTTGATTCCTTGACCAAGCTATTTGAAGGCAATATCATAAATCAGAATATGACCTTAAGAAACCAGTTGAAGAATGTGAAGATCCAGAATGCAGAGACCATGCAGTCATACCTTACAAGGGTCTCTCAAATCAAAGAACAACTTGAAGCGGTAAAAGAAGAAGTGAAGAATGTAGAAGTGGTGATAGCCATATTGAATGGCCTCCCAGGATCATGGTATTCATTCATTTGAGGAATGTGTGCCAGAAGGAAGTGATTACTTTCAGCAGACTCTGGCAAGAAGAAGAATCTCAACTCATAATAAGAGAAGAGAAGATGGGAGCAACTAAAGATCAAGCTCTCACAATCCAAAGAAGATCCCTCAAGTGATGAGGAATATGAAGAACTCAACTCTTAAAGAACCTCTTATCCACCTTAGCATTTGGATAAGAAACGATGCTATTATTAATGAAGAAGACAATGAAGCTAAAGGCTCAAGAAGGAGTCTACCAATGAAACAAATAAAGATAAGTATTCAATTGTCATTTCATGATATTGTTTTTTTATGCATTTGTTTTTATTCAGTTAATGTATTATGCATGATAGAATGTTTGCATTAACGACAGTATACTACTAATATGCATGTGATGGGTAAGTAGCTCATGGTGTTATACAACTCTCCATTGCTACTTATCTAGAATGAAACCTCTTTGCTGACATATTGTATTAGTGCACATTCTCAATGTTGTCCTGGTGGAGATGGAAGGCATCTAGAAGAGTTTCTGTGAGATATGGATGAATGTTATATTAGCTAAAGTAGTTGCATGATCATATGTTTATGCATAAGAATTTTCCAGTATGAATATTCCTTATGAAATGTTTCTAACCATACAAATGCATTTGACTTGTAGTAAAGATCGCATACATAATCGCCTACAAGCAAAGAAGGATGAGACTTGTTTAATAGAACAAGTGACGATAGTTCAAGATGAAGAATAATATGACGAATGCAGCGACATGATTGATGCAAAACCTTCTAGCTATGAAGAAGTAACCAAGAAGGAAGGGAAGACCAGTTCAAGAAGAATGATGTCTATGATGTAGTATTGATACATCAAGAGAAGTTTGTAGTTCCATCATGCAGTAGATGCAAACACCGTGGGATACAAGGCAAGATTCGTAGCACGAGGCTTCTCACGAAAAGAAGGAATAGACTACAAAGAGACATTTGCAGTCAGTGGGAGTTGAAACACACACATGAAAGTCTATGCACTAGATGGATACATAGAGTATTAGTAGAATAAGAAGCTACTTGTTACTCCGATACAGAATGTTTTAGTTCATAGAGTACGAAAGACAGAGGGAGGATGATGCTCCACTTTAGAGGGAGTGACTACAGAATATCCTGAGGTTCGACATGGTACGATAGGATGGATAGATTATTGATGAATCTAGGATTTACTGAGATTAAAGTAGATTCCAACCTTTGCTTTAAGGTTGAAGGTGGAAGACCAATGATGCTCCTGTTATGTGTCGATGCACTATTTTTCTAGGCATGGAGGTGTGGAAGAATGTGGATGGAATATTCCTTGGACAAAGGAAGTATGTGGTAAAGATCCTGAAGAGGTTCAGAATTATGGACTGGAAGGCCATGACCACACCTATGGCATCAGACATGAAGCTATTGAGAAAATCTTCATCAGAGACAGTTGATGCTACGATGTATCATCAGATGATTGGGTCCTTGATGTACCTGATGAACATGAGACCAGATATTTGCTTTGCTATGAACACCTTGAGCTAGTTCCTGATAGATCTGAGACATGTTCACTTGATTGATGCAAAGCATATTCTGACGTACCTGAAGGGTATAATTGATTATGGGCTCAAGTATGAGGTGAATCAGAAGATTAACCTAGAGGGTTATGTTCATTCCGATTGGGCAGGTGGTGCCATCGATAGAAAGAGCACTTCAGGATGTTGCTTTAGTATGGGATCAGGTGTGATCTCTTGGTTTAGTAGGAAGCAATCTTATGTGTCGCTGAGTACAACTAAAGTAGAGTATGTCGTAGCTTGTTCAGCTAGTTGTGAGGTAGTATGGATAAGGAAGCTACTGTCTGATTTATTTGATCTCCAGATGGATGCTACTTGTATATATTGTGACAACCAGAGTTGTGTGTAGTTGTCAGAGAACTTGGTGTTCCATGACAATTCGAAGCATATCGAGATCAAGTATCACTATATCAGGGATATGGTGCAGAGGGGAGCAGTGAAGCTCCAGTATGTTGCGATGGAAAATTAGATAGCTGATGTGTTGATGAAGCCATTGGCCAGAGTGAGGTTTGAGTACTTCAGGGAGAAGCTTGGTATTCTCCAGATCGAGGTCCCTTGCAAGGGGAAGTGACGAGTCCAGAAGCCATTCTGACGAGCAGGTCAGATGTAAGGGCTGAGCCATTCTATCATGGTGAGAGAATTGGTTCCTTCCATGTCAGATATGAGTGCTGAGCCATTTTGATATGACTGTAGGATTGGTTCCTAGATGATCAGATATAAGGGCTATTTCCATTCTTGGAATGGAGCTTCCTGGTGAGTTACCAGGAATACTTGGTCTTGGACAAAGGGCCTTTCTGAGACAATTGTAAGATGTATTCTTACATGATCAGATGTGAGAACATGGCCATTTTGATGTGGTTGAGGGATGTGTTCCCACTTGATCATATATAAGGGTTGTTTCCATTCTGTCATGGTGAGAGGATTGCTTCCTTCCATGTGAGATGTGAGTGCTAGCCATTCTAATGTAGGACTAGTTCCTACATAGATGTAACGGCTACCGCCTTTCTGACAAGGAGGTCAACTATGAGTGCTAGCCATTCTGATGTAGGATGCACTCCTACATAGATGTAAGGGCTACCGCCTTTCTAACAAGTAGGTCAGATGTGAGTGCTGGAAATTCTGATGCGATTGTAAGATTAGGTCCTACATGATCAGATGTAAGGGCTACTGCCTTTCTCATAAGTAGGTCAGATGTGAGTGCTATCCTTTCTGACGAGTAGGTCAGATGTAAGGGCTACCTCCTTTCTGACGAGTAGGTCAGATGGGAGTGCTGGCCATTCTGACGAGTAGGTCAGATGTAAGGGCTATTGCCATTCTCTGAATGGAGGCACCTAGTCAGTTACCAGAAACCCTCAATATAGGACTGAGTGCCTTTTTGACGAGTCAAGGTCAGATGTAAGTGATGTGCCTTTATGATGATTCAAGGTCAAATGTAAGTGCTAGCCATTCTGACAAGTAGGTTAGATGTAAGGGCTACCAAATACCTACAAGGAGGTAGGCCTACACCTAGCATGAAAAAGGGCTGGATCTGTAGAACTTCCTGTGATGAGAAGAATCATGAGATAACACATATGATGATGACCCAGTGATAATCCAGATCAAGCTATGATCCAGATCCAGTTATGATGTCTCCAAGATGATCCAGATCGAGCGATGATTCTGATCCAGTAGTGATGATCCAAATCGAGCTATGATCCATATCCAGTGATGATGACCCACTGGTGATCTAGATCGAGTGATGATCCAAATCCAATGATGGTGATTCAGATTGAGTTATGATCCAAATCCAGCAGTGATGATGATACAGATCGAGTCATGATCCATATCCAGTAGTGATGATCTAGATCCAGTGATATTGTTCAGCAGAGATGATCTAGACCGAGTGATGATCTATATTCAATGATTATGATCTATATCGAGTGATGATTCAGACCTAGTGATGTTGATCCAGTAGAGATGATCTAGATCAAGTGATGATCTAGATCCATTGACAATGATCTAGATCGAGTGATAATCCAGATCCAGATGAAGATGACTTGAATATGAAAGATGACCCAAAGATGAAGATGGCTTGAAGTTGACGAGGACTCGATGATGTTCCATATGATACAGAGAAGAAGACTTGTGCCGATAAATTGTGTCGAGAGAATACCTTCCTAGTTAAGAGGGAGTGTTGATGTATATGTAACTTCAGAATGTATTCACTTGTATATCTTATGTATTGGACCCCGATGTTTATTTCAGGATGTGTCTGTAATGTATTTAAGTAATGTAATGCTCCAATGTTCCTATTGGGAGTTTCTATAATGTAACAAGTCATGTCAAGTCATTTTGGGTAACCCTCCTATTGGTCAAGGGTTAAAGTCCCCACAGTTGTGGGGCCCTAGGTTTATTAGACTATATTAGAGAATTCGACCCTACGTAAGTCATTGTAAGTCGAGGCAATAGTCTCCACTATTGTGTTACCCTCCTATTGGTCAGAGGAGGAAAAGTCCCCACAATTTGTGGGGCACTAGGGTTATTAGACACTCCTAGAGATGTCGGGTCTAGTAATTAATTGTTAAGTGAGGATGACATGTTGGAGTGGGTTTCAAGTGAACAAAAGAATATAAATAGAGAGTGTGTCTCTCTATTTAATATACACACACTCACTCATTGGGGCACATGAGTGAGAGAGAAGACACTGCGACAAGAGAGAGACTGCTGCTATCGGGAGATCATCTTTATGTTTTCGGGTTTTAATTTTGGTGCTGATTCTATCTCTGAGGAAGTTGTGGGGTTTTATCCTTTATGGTTTCCCCAAGAAAAATTATTTGTGTCTCTTGTCTCTTGTATTGCGCTTGTGTTTTATTTTTGTGCATGGTATTCTCTCAGTTAAAGATCCTAAGATCATAATGGTAGCTTGAATGATAAAAATCTAACACCTTAGTGCCTCAACGAGTTTGAAATTAATAAATGAAAGGTTGGAAACCAAGCTAGTAAACCCCATTAACCTGTTTAAAGTCAATGAACATTAATGTACTTACAAATGGAAGTGCATAAGAAAACAAATAATAAAATTCTTACCTTCAGCATTGTTTTGATAAAATACTATTGTTTTAAAACAAAGTAGAAGAATTGGAGGAGATTCCTCGAGTCTTTTGATATAGGATAACAACAGGCTGATAACTCACATAACATCATGTTCATAGCTTCTAATTGTTTTTTCTCTCATTTCCAACACCAGATAATGATTGCACTCTCCAATTTTGAGGAACAATGATGCATACATATAACAATTTTTCTTTTCATCATAGGATACTTCCGTGAAACAATGTATGATTTCATTACTCAAAATAGCTACAATATTACTAAGACACATCTCACTATACTCATGATAGAGGTTCTATTGTCACCATGCATGATTAATTTCTGAAGGATAGACTTGAAAACAACAAGTTCACACAATGCCTAAAAAAGGTGGTAAGAATAAGGCAAGGATGAGTGAACCAGACTTAGATGTGGAGATCATATCCACGAGAGAAAATATCTTTGAATATACTAAGGCTATCACAGGAGTCTCTCCATAATTCAAATGGGGAGAGCTCTATCTGATGGTCATAGATCAAAACGTCCCAGATGTTAGTCTCGAAGAAATATTCCTATTTCAAAATATAAGAAAATTAGGCATCACCAAAGCCACTACATGCTCAGATATTTTTGCTTGCTCAGAGATGATTGTTCGGATTCTGCCACAAGAAAAATCCTCCTCTGAGATCATATCTAATGTTAAAGGAGAATCTTTTTCTCCATTCACACTAGCATAGATTACATTGGCCAAGAAGCTTCCCCTTGCACAAGGTTTGATGAACAATGACTAGATCAAAGGGATAATTAGTGATCCTTTGGAATGTGCAAAGAAAATTATGATGCCAAGAAAATAATTACGCCAAAATGAAACTGGGGAATATGAGTCCCAAAGCCTACAGACCCCATTTAGGATCAAAGCTTTGATGCTGAACATGATTTTTGGTCATGCCAATGGAACCTTGTGAAAATTGAGTTGGATTCCCCTCATCTATTATATATCCTTTGAAGGAACGATGTTTAATTGGGAATACATCATATCAGATAGTTTTTCATCCTATATAGTAGCCGCACATGGAGGAATAACCTAGAAAATATTTGAGTTCTATATGGAATCCTATATTATTGATTGAATTTTATGTAGACACCCTTTTTCCAAGATCAGGTGCATTTGGACCCAGAATGAGACCCCTTTTTTTGTTGCTAATCAAATTCTCTAGGCACATAAGTATGCAGGTTTTTATAAACTCATTTGTGAAGAGTTGTTCATACCTATTTACGAGATGATTTTCCTCAAGGAACCAAGCTGCTTGTCTGATAATGCCATGGAAGTTATCTATGAGTGTGGAGACTAATATTTCTCGCAAGAAGGAACATACTTGAGAATGTATGGATGCTCCAGAGCTCCATCCTTATTGCCAAAGTACACCACAGACTACGTAATCCACAAAGAAGAAGTAAGGTAAGTTTTCATAAATGGGGTTGGTAACTTCCTTCATGATATGAAAAAGGAAACCTTTCCACCACTACCTTTCTAGAGGAATGATAGCTTGGGAAAGGTCATAGAACATTGCACAACTGTCAAAATTCATTAGGAATACTCAAAGCACTTTAACAAGGATGAAGAAATATACAGAAGGGACAATAATCTGACCAAGTTGGGAAATTGTTTCAAGAAAGAAAGTAGCACTAGCGGCAGTAAAGACAATAGTAATGCACTAGAGAGGAAGCTGCAGAAACAAAACGATGAGGCCTTAAGGTTACAACAGGTCGAGGAAGAGAAAAAACTGAAAGAAGAAGCTAAAAAGAGACAAGTCGAAGAATCTTGGAAGCATAAAGAAGAACAAGAGATATTAAAGAAAGAATTAGAAGAAAGAGCACAAAAGGAAGATAAGGAAGTTGTTGAAGAACTAAGAAGGAAGGGAAGAAGAAGATAAGATCAGAGAAGGTTTGGATCAGGAAGCATCCCAGAATAACCCAATGGATTCAAAACCTCATGTTTCATCAGGTGGAATAGTCACATGTAGACACATTCCTTTTGTATATCTCAAGTTTACTCCAATTACTCCATCTAAGTAACACATGGTGGCTCGCTTAGATACCATCATTTTTTATAAATCAAGGAAGACTATAACCAGAACTTTAGAGAAACGGTTAAAGATGGGTACGCAGGATGACATGGTTATAGTGGCTGAAAATACCATCATGGAGGGTACTCACAAATACCCTTACTTCATGGCCTCCATGAATATAGAAACTACACAAGCTAGCATCGATAACATTGACCGATTTATGGAAAATGTAGAGAATCACAATGAAAAAATCCTCAAGTTGAAAGATAGTCTAATTAATACATGAGGAGAGGGAATAGAATTAAAAATAAAGTATGATGCCATCCTATCTAAAAAGGAAAGACTCCAAAGGGGGTGCCAAACTTTGGAGATAGAAAAAGATACATTGGTTGTACAGGTAATAATTACAGAGGGAGAGAATAAGGACTTTGAAGTCAGGATCATAGAACTAGAATAATGAGAGTCTGTGGCTAGCCAATAGCTAGGAGAATTAAAAACCCAAGTAGAATACTTGGTGGTACTGAAAATATCTCTATAAAATTATCTAAATATAGATAATGAGAAAAATTAGGACATCACTCCTTTCCGTGACCAGGCTTGCAAAATATGATGAAAGATTCACCAAGTTCAAGCTAATCTCTCGAGTAAAATTTATACAGTAAAGATGATAGTGACAAGATTAAAAGTATTTGTAGCAGAGTCACTGAATTTAAAAAAAAGACTAATACAAGTCAGAGATGTGTTTCAAATCTAGCTGACCTAGATAGAGGCTAACTCAAAGTTTCCAGAACACATGCCATAGAAAACAACTAGAGGAATAAAAATAGAAATGGAACTTCTGGAGCTTTACAGGAAAGATTCTGTAAGGTTAAACAATGAAATTGAAAAAAAATTGGAAAAATGTAATGAGTTCTATAAAAATATACGCCAAGTCCATGAGAAATGCCATCTTTCTTTGGTTGCAAAGATCATTGATCTTCCAAAAAAGGACCATCGTATGGTGCAACTGCAAGAAAGACCACAAGAGGATGTATAGTACATTCAGAAAATGGAAGTTGTCAATGAAGAAGATGTTAAAACTTTGGTTGGGAAGGATTCTGTCAGCAGTTTCATTTTAGAAGACATGTTTAGATCTTTCCCAAAAAAGGTGACATGCATGGAGACATAGTTGGCCATGCACGAAGTGATCGTGCAAATGCTAGAGTCAACAAATTACAAAACTATCACAAAAGAGGCCAACACACGGGGAGAATATATTTCAATCTTGGTAGGGCCCACTTGAAAATTTTGTCTTTTGTGTATTTTGTCATTTTACTAATTTAAAGCACTAGAGGACAAAGTTTTGGAATTATATTCGAGGAAATTTGAGGTAAAAAATGGGCCTCCTCAGGAAAATAATAAAATAATAGTTAAAATAATAAAATAATAGTTATTAATTTTGGAGGAAGAATGAAAAAAACTACTTTTTTGTTCGTATTTTCGACATATCTCCCTATGTTTTTACTCAAATTACAAGTGAGAGAGCTCATTAGATGTGTAATTTAATTCCACATCCAACAAGTACCCACAATGCATACTTTCGATAGACCCCGCTACCCCAAAACCAAGAAATACCTAAAAAAATGTGATGATGACATCATCATCACATTTTTTCAGGTATTTCTTATTTTTGGGTAGTAGGGTCTGTCAAAAGTATGCAACGTGGGTACTCGTTGGATGCGGAATTAAATTCTGCATCCAGCGATCTCTCCCACTTGAAATTTGAGTAAACACATAGGGAGATATGTCGAAAATATGAACAAAAAAAGTAGTGTTCTTTTATGACAAATAGCTCAATTCAACCATTATGGTTGACTCATTTTATTGAAATTCTATTGGTTCCTGAATTCCAACTCACAAAATTTATTGTTGGTGTGTTTTCTTACAAGGGCCCATTTTAGACCCCAAATTTCCTCTAATTCTAGGGTTAGGGAAGTTGATGAGTCACTAGATGACAAATTGTAATTGTAATATAAATAGAGATAAAGAGTAGAGTCAAAGGACTTTTATTTAGCACAAGGAGGATGGATTATTTTGTAAGAAGAACTCGTTTTTTTTGCTAATAAAGAATTACCTAATTGCTGGGAAAGGACTACACAGGAATTTGCTTAGGATGTGTGGAATTTCAAATGTGGAATTACTTCTTTTTGTTTCCATACAACTGTGAGATCATTATGACTTCTCTGGATTATTTCTTTGATTATGAGTGATTTTTCGTTCTATGTGAGGATCTGTGCATGAATCAAGTAATGAATGTTTTATTATGTTAGAGCTTTCTTTGATAAAATTTCTGTTGTAAATATGCATATGAAATTGAAACAACTATCTGTGAGATTATTATGAATAATTATAGTACATTGCTCTAACTTTTAAATATGCTCCCTACGGGGATATAATAGTATAGAATGGACTTGTTTAGATTCATATTTAAAGAAATAGTTGAGAAATTAGGAACAATAAAATGGGAGGTAAGAAACTATGCATCACTTTTGAGGTTCATGTTCATTAATTGCATGCATTTAACTTAGGCACTTGCACTTCATCTTTCATTTAAAGAAAACACAAAATGGTGGATCAATCAGTAACTGATAGAACTTAAAAACATATTTAAATATACAGTATTCGAGCCATTAACTAGACAAATTCCCCATATCAAATGGTGGACGATCTAATTGGGATCAATTATCGAGGAGAATCCCTACTATTGATACCTAGGATTTTTCCAGGAATCAATAGAGGATCAATTACTGAAAATTGGGGGTGAAGGAATGATTTCACTAGAAGTTATCTAGAAATCAAGGGCGTAAGGTGGATTGGAGGGAGATTTTCCCAGGGCAAAAATATTTTTTCATTTTCCTCATTAATATATGGGAGGAAATTCATTTTGGATTTGTTTTTTTTCTAATAAATATTGGGAGAATATATTTTAGCTAAAAAATCTCTTTCAATATAAGAAAATATCCCACTCAATTTTTGTAACCCGCTTAATATATCCCATGGGCTATATATAGCCCCTAAATGATCCATGGCATATAGTAATAATATTAAGGTATTACTAACCCATATGAGGGTTTAGTGTTTTTATGCAGTATTGGTTAGCTACGATATAAATTTCTTGTGTTTAATTTTTGTGTAACGATGGAAGCCATAAAAATGCACTTACTACCATAATCGTTAACTTTCTATTGTTTAAAATAACATATAACCCATAAGGTCTTGTGATTTCTGTGGAGTAGTTTTAATTATTGAATCCGTGGTTTAAAATATAGTATGCATGTCTGCAATTTTGTTTTGGATTTGTTATTGATCTGCTTACTGTATCACATGAATGCTTGGCATCCACCATAGATGGGCTTATTACCCATCTTTGGAAATTGAATACTTTCTTCTGTGATTTGTTTACACTTGCAATGTATATTTACTTTGGATTCCTTAAGTCTAGATAATGACTGTTAGCATTAGATCCGTAAAGGATTTGGTTGGATAAGCTATATGTTAGGTATAACTAGCATGCATGTGACTATTTGTATAATATCTATAATGTATGTAAATATCTAATTGATATGCGACTATAGAAGCTTGCGATTCCTTAACTAGATAATTAGTTAAATTATAAACCGTGAATGTACTGTGAATCTATCTTGATAGTTTATAAATAGCTTAATCCTATATTATTTAATTGCATTTACTTGATTTTGATCTAAACAGTAATTTCATAGTATTAAAACATATTAACTTTAACTACTTAAGTCGTACATTAACTAGATCTACAACATGAGAAATAACATATATAATTCATGGATATATAATCATTTAAGGAAATAATTTGATCTACAACATATAAAACATTTAGAAATCCCTAACTCGGGTATGAATGCCCAATCTAAGAAGCCTTCCTACTCAAAACTAACAAATTGTAGATATAAATAAAACATAAACAGATTTAGGATTGATACATAAACAAGAGATAAATAAATACATGTTAGATGACTTTGCAATAAGATTAAATAAAGCATTTCTACTTATGAATATAGTAGCAAATCTTGCTCTATAATAAATAGCCTATTATAATTAAAACATATAGTAGGAATCTGGAATCATTGCTGGAAAAACAAAAATGGAATAACCATTTCTCCCAATGAACTACCAAAGCAGCCAAGTTACTTGCTCCAGAACTCCCGAGGCTGTTCGCTAAACCACAAGAGAAAAATCCACTTAATGTGCCATCTCTTGCATTATCAGATTCATTCTGCGTCCAATGCTATCCTCCTTTTTTATAATGGACATACTATTATATAGTAGTTTGCTTAGGACCTGGTCATTTATGAGCCGCTTGCTCTTTAGCACTCAACTAGGAGTTGTGACATGAATTTGGGGAATATGCCTCCTACACCTTGAGTTCTCACTGAATAGCTTCAGCCACTTGTCTTTTCCTCTTATGGGTTAGCAAAGACTCTTCAAAAACTATTCCACTTCTGTCCCATTTAATATCTTTTATTAGTAAAAAGAATAATTCATTACAATTGTTTTACCTTTTACTTTTGGTCAAAAATATTTAAAATAATAAATAAAATATTTCAGCAGAAATTAATAATAAATTATTAATTTTGAGTGCATTACATAAAGCTTATTAGACGATGCAAGGTTTCGGTGTAATGAAGGTTGTCTTCGTGAGCTAAGATATGGAGTCGTTGGAGTACAACTAAATGCCCATCTAATAGTTTTTTATTACCATGTTTTAACTATCACGGTCATCTTAAGTTATTTTAATAGGTGTATCACAATTGGAGTTAATCTAGTAATTATCCAATATAACAATGATTAGAGTTGAATTTAAGCTAAGAGTTGTAAAATCATTGGAGTTAAGATAGTAGTTGTATCTAATAGTTAATTTAAATGTTAATATATCAATGATTGCAGTTCAAGTAAAAGTCCTTATTGGACTTGAATTTAAGGTAAAGTTGCATCATCATTGGAGTTAAGATAATAGTTCGATCTAATAATCCAATATTTGTGTCATCATGATTGGATTTTTAACTACCAGATTGAAGTTGAAGTTTAAATTTTCTAACTATCACAAAGTGTGCTTATGACATGTTAACTAAGTTATTTTTTATTTTTTTTAAATTCTTAATTATGAATTTTGAATGACACCCTTAAAATCAATCTACACATTAGAATTGAATTGTCTCGTTCTTATCCATATATGAAAAAGCATAGATCATAATCCACCCTAAAATTCTAAAATATAAACACCTATTAAAATAATTATATATATATATATATATATATATATATATATACCAACATACTACTATATAATCCATATATTATATTAAGTATAACTTCATCCATTAATGCTATTATATCATCCATATATTATATTAGGAGTAGTCTAATGGGTCGACGATTTCGCCTGGCGTTATACTACTCCGTCTACCACCGTCACCGTCAAGAAGTCCCGGCGTCCGGAGTCCGGCACCTCAACGAAATCACATCATCGTATATTGTTCGCCGTCGCGCCCAGTCCTCCTTCTGAAATTCGATCTGACATCAGAAGTCTCGTCCTGGGGTCAGTGCTCAGTCCGTCATCTCCATTCAGCTCCATAATCGTCGGCCACATTAATCTCATTAATGTTGTAGTGAATTTGATCTGGTTTGGTGAATTCAAATGAATCCAATCCCGATTCCCGCCAGATCGTGAGCCCCTCCCCCAAACGAGCCAAGGAGGTTGCGGTCATGGAGGTCTCCCATTCTACCTGTCTAGTCACTGATACAGCAGCATGATACTGATCATCGAAAGAACAGGCTACATTGGTCATCATATAGCCAAAGCTAGCCTTGCTCTCGGCCATACCACATTCCTTCTTGTTAGAGAGTCCACCGCTTCCAATGCTGAGAAGGCTAAGCTTCTGGAATCCTTCACGGCCTCAGGTGCTATTATACTCCATGGATCACTGGAGGACCAGGAAAGTCTCGTGGAGGAAATCAAGAAAGTTGATCTAGTTATCTCGGCTATAAAGGGACCACAGCTGATGGATCAGCTGAATATTATCAAGGCCATTAAGGAGGTTGGAACCATTAAGAGATTTTCTCCATCCGAGTTCAGAAATCCATGAACCAGACATCTCGGTGCCTGCATCCACACTCTGGTTCACGTCCTCTTTCCTGCAAAACAAACGGATTCAAGACAATTCTCCACATTCACAAGATCGCGGGCGTTAGATAGTAGAATCGCTGCAGTATCAGAGGATTCACTTCAAAGTCAAAGACAAATAATCTACATCCATCCCGAAAAGGTTAGGAGAAAAACAGACCTTCTCAATTTCATCTGTTAGAAATATTAGTTTCCTCATTCTGTGGAAGATGGTTCTTGTAAAATGTTGGGAAACTTTGAGCCTAAGCATGAACTGGCTATTAGCTGATCATTACCTTTTTATGCTCAACCTTACAGCTTGATGTGCTACAGATTGTCTTGAAGTTTTTAGTTTCGCTGCATGTAAGATTTTTGCACCGAGATGTTTGCTTATGCTCAACCTTACAGTTTGATGTGCTACAGATTGTCTTGAGGACGATTGAGATTGACTAGATAACTAAAACTAGATCCAATCTCGGGCTGTATCAGCTCGAACTCAAAGTTTATAATTTTGGCAGTGACAGTACCCAAATTCTGGAGGTGTTTTACTGTCTGGTTTGTGAGAATCCTATCGAGAATTCTGGAGACAGAGGTGATATAGTATGGTGGCGTCCAACCTAGCTGAGGGACGGTGAGTTTGTTCTCTGCTGGAGTGTCAATATAGATTGGGGTTTTGACTTTTGAGGATATAACTGGTCATCCTGGCTGTTTAAACAATCTTCATCTCTTTCAGACTATTTTCAAAGTTTATAATTCTGGAAAAATCTGTTTTCAGTTTCCTTTCTTCAGTGTTATTCATGCAATGGAACAAGATATAGGTAGCAAGGATAACAATGAGAAAATTCTTGTGAGTATTAGTAATGACGATGACATGAAGGTAAATAGAGATATTATTATTCAGAATTTAGTGAAAAGGTAGAAAGCATGGGAAGAGGATTATGCGAGGCCCGAGGGATCAATTGTTAGCAAACATGAAGCACGACTATCTTGAAACTCAAATTAATCATATGGGAATGAAATTGATAAATGCAGAAATCAAAATTGAGCATAGGAAAAAGAAAAACAAGGTTCAGGAACTAGAAATAAAGATGTTGCAGAGATACTCAGCTCCTTAATGGAATGTGAATTGGCAGGTTTAGAA
>LPNX011046304.1:273631-293763 GCA_001517045.1 Pseudotsuga menziesii
GCTATGCAAGTCAGACTTCTTATTCTCCAGATCCAAAAATCATGTATAATTTTTCAAATTTAAAGAAAGACATGTTTGCAAGCTAACTGTCATAATTATATAGAGCTTTGATTGTCCACCACTCTTAGAAACTGGGTTTGAACAAAAAAAGATTTAGATTATAGCTGATGAGATCACAACTAAAGGAAGCACTTTGCGAACTAAACAACATTACAACCTATCAAGCAAGCCTTATGCTGTGGAGCTCCATATATGATGTTATCTACAACTGTCTAATGCTGCAGATTTTAGAGGACTTGGGGGAAGCAGGAGGAGCGTTGTTTTCCTTTTTCTGAAGAGAAACAACAGATCCTTATGAAAGTGTTGATAAGTGGCAAATTGTTGCCAATAATATGGACATTCAGCAGTTAGAAGGTCGCGTTACATTTTCTGCGAAGGAATTTAACATTTTTATTAGTAGTTTGGAGTATATACTGAAGAATTACAGCCTGAAACTACCAACCGATGTTATGGGAAGCGTCATTTCTTCACCGGCCTTTCAGCTTGATATAAATATGGATTGGGAATGCGAGTCTGGGAACCCTCTAAACCACTATTTGTATGCACTTCCCAGTGAACGTGACCCACACAAAAACGTCTACAATCCTTTCCGTCCTGCATCACTTTCACTACGCTGGAATTTTTCTTTGAAGCCCTCCTATCCTATGACACCAGTAGAAGAATCTCATTCTTCTATGGGACATGCGGACAGGGTCGGTAACAAGGTGAAAACTCATGTTTCCATTCTTGCTAGAAAATCAAATACAGAAAGGAATCCCTATGGTTCTACTTCAATCACCCTAGAAAATTGGTTGTTATTTCAATGGGTGTTCCAGCAATGAATTGGGTGCCCATAATTTAATTTGGATTTTCAGATGGTGGAATTTGTATTATAATCGTCCTCATAAAATTCGTTCGTTTTCTATATGGACTCGTTTTGGAGTGCCGAGATTGCCCAGCTCAGTAAATTTATCCTTGGGAGGGCAGTAAGGCCCGGCTGCCCCAAACTTGGCAAAAAAAATTAGCAAAACAGTTGCCAGAGGCAAATGTGTAAGGGATGCCTTCTAGCTCAATGGCCCTGGGAATTTTTTCTTTGGTAGCAAATATGGTCTTTGCAGGCTCCACTGCATGAATCCTATCAACGTTATTCCCGAACTCGGATGGAGAAAATCTCTTAATGGTTCCAACCTCCTTAATGGCCTTGATCATATTCAGCTGATCCGTCAGCTGTGGTCCCTTTACAGCCGAGATAACTACATCAACTTTCTTGATTGCCTCCACGAGACTTGCCTGGTCCTCGAGTGATCCATGGAGTATAATAGCACCTGAGGCCGTGAAGGATTCCAGAATCTTAGCCTTCTCAGCATTGGAAGCGGTGGACTCTCTAACAAGAAGGAATGTGGGATGGCCGAGAGCAAGGCTGGCTTTGGCTATATGATGATCAATGTAGCCTGTTCTTCCGATGATCAGTAGCCTGCTATAGTATCAGTGACTAGACAGCTAGAATGGGAGACCTCCATTACTGCAACCTCCTCGGCTCATTTGGGGGAGGGGCTCACGATCTGGGGAGAATCGGGATTGGCTTCATTTGAATTCACCAAACCAGATCAAATTCACTACAGCATTAATGAGATTAATGTGGCCGACGATTACGGAGCTAAATGGATACGACGGACTGAGCATTGACCCCAGGACGGGACTTTTGATGTCAGATCGAATTTCAGAAGGAGGACTACGAGCAACGGCGAACAATATACCCTGATGTGATTTCGCTGAGGTGTCGGACTCCGGACGCTGGGACTTCTTGACGGTGACGATGGTAGACGGAGTAGTCTAACGCTGGGCAAAATCGTCGACCCGTTAGACTACTCCTATTATATTAACTACACAACTCAATACTTAAAAGTGAGGAATATAGATTGTAACAATGACAGGAACGCAATTGGAGTGAGGCTAGCAAACCATTGCCTTGAGAGGCTAGTATGGGATGAATGCTAACGTATGCATTTATTAACTTTCATTAATGACTACAACTATCAAACGGTTAAAAGATATGCACTAGTCTCTAATTTAATTCCACTAAAAGATATGTACTAATCATTATTTCAAATTTTTTTTCAATTTTTTATTGTTATTTTTATTAAAAAAATTAATATTTAATTTTCAAGAATTTTGAACATTTTTTTCAATTATCATATTTTGCTAAAGTTTATATATATATATGAAGATAATGATGATGGTTAACATACATTGAGACCATACTTTGGTCTATCGGACTTAAACAAACCAATTAATTAGTTTGTTTTAAAATTGTATTCCTATGCTCAAAGAGCTTGGTGAGAAGCCTCTTGAATTCATTATAGTTTTGACAAGTTAAAAGGCTAAGAAGGTCGATATTGCAATAAAGATTATGAAACTGAGATCTAATGTGGGTGTACACAGGGCACTCTAAGAGGAAGTGATTTCCATCTTCAATGTTCCTATTCTCACAGAGATGGTAGATCCTTTCCACCCATGGTGTTTTAGGAACATTACAACGACCTATTTCACTATGAAGCTCATGAGAGTTCATTCTTATCTTGGCTATCTTAGTTTTTTATTTGAACTGGTTACAAACAAAGAGATACTTTTAGTATTCTAGAGTAGGGTTGATGACCTTCTTATAATATCTTAATTTTCTTTTAGACTCTAAATCTTTCTCACACCACAATTTCTCTTTAAACTTAAAAGTAACAATATTTTTTATGTTATTAATATTTTGCAATGCAATATTTTTCGTTGATCTCTGAGTGGTTTAACCAGGACCTAGTATCTTTATACAAACCTCGCTTGACCCTTAGGTGGTTTTGGATAGAATTAAAAGCTAGCTTAGGAAGTCGATGGTCTCCCATGTTATTGATTTTGTGCTTGTAAAATGGGAGCCTATTCATAGCTAGGCTATCGATAGGGGAACGACCCACTTCTATAAAGAAAATAGGATATGGTGTATTGCTTTTAATTTTGAGGTTATATGTTATAAAACACTTCTAGATTTGCTCAATCTTTCTCCAAGATTCTCTAGAGATGCTGCAACCCCAAACCTCACACCCATACAAGATAACAAGAGTGACTAAATTTTAAAACAGGAGCTTCTTTTTATCCCACATCACAAGTTTTGCTGCTTTACAATTATTTTCAATACCAAAGTAAGCTTTCCACCCTCCATTAGTCATTTTCTCAATGCTATAGTTCTAGTTGAGCTTGTGATGAATATCAATTCCTAGGTATTTGTAAGAAGACACTTCCTCCAAGTTGCTATTGTCATACACAAAATTAGCATAAGTGTCCTTCTTGGATTTGATAATCATAACTTTTGTTTTGTCAGTGTTGACATTCATACCCATGGTAGAACAAAAATCCTTAAGAAGTTGTAGTTTCTTATCAATATCAAATGGAAACCTTGCCAAAATAATAATACCGTCAGCATAGAGAAGAAGGATGATGACTATTCTAGCTAAGAATGTGTGAGCACAACCTGCTTCTTCTAAACAACCTTTTAGCTTATCAGTGTAAATTTCAAATAAGGTAGGGGAGAGGGGTAAACCTTGTTTAAATCCGATATTACACTTAATATCTCTCGACCACCCCTCATTGCTCTTAAACTTGGTGATTACATTCTCGTATAACCTTATTGTGGCAGCTCTCAACTCGAAAGGAACCTTTAGCTCTTCTAATATATTCCATAGGTTATTTCTAGGTACCATATCGAAAGCCTTTCTAAAGTCCACAAAGCAACAAAAGAGATTGGATTTATCATTACGACACTCCTCCACAATGATCCTAAGCATAACGAGGTGGTCTGTTGTTGAGTGTTTCCTTCTAAAATGTGCTTGGCCTTTAGCCCATTTACCTTCACTTTCAAGCCATCTGCTTCAATCTTCTTTTCAAAAATAATACCATATAACTTGGCTAAGAGGGGGCTAATCATAATTTTCCGATTATTAGAGGGGTTGTTTGTATCCACACTTTTAAAAATAGGGATAATGAGGCTCTGAGTCCAAGGTTTACAGAACCCTTGCTTGACTTCTTTATTGAATAGTTTGTGGATGTGAGGGATGAGGACATGACCTCCAATTTTTATAATTTCTACCTGGTAACCTTCAAAATATATATAGTTCAATCTTTTGTTTTTATTTTTTATTTAAATAGAAAGAAACTTAATTTTTAACTTTGAAGAATTTTTGAAATTTTTTTCAATTATATTTTACTATTTAGTTAATTAATAGTTTTTTTAAGGAAACAATAACATGATACACTTTGTACTTTATGCAACATTAATATGTTTAAAGAAAATACTTATAATAATATTATTATTTTTTTTATTCTTTCATGCATAATATTGATAATTATATGGTGAATTAGAAATATATCTTTATAAATAGTAAAATTAATATCAAAATATATATGTGAATAAATTTGATATTTTTAACTACACAATATAGGGAATAAATTATAAGGCTATTTTAACTTATGTTTTTTTTCTTTACATTTCGCAATTTAGATATCCCTAAAGGAGGATCATTAGCCTTTACTATTTCCGTAGAAGAAGAATGAGAACCGAAGTTCACTAAATACACGATCTAGAAAGGTCTCATCTAGTTTTATACATGAAGTTATTCTCTCTAGAGCATGTGTTTAATGATTTTATTCAAAATTTATTTCTTTGAAATTCATTTATGAATATTTTTTCATTTTTTTAATTTTAAATGTTTCTTTAAAAAATATATATTTGATGACGATGATGATGATGATGATTAATGTCCACTAATACCAACTTTGGTCTATCATACCTTAAGAAAGATAATACTTGGTTTACTTTAAAATCTTGCTCTTGTGCTCAAAAAGCTTTCCAAGCTCAGCATAGTTTTGGCAAGTGAGGAGGTTATAAAGGTTTGTATTGTTGCGATATTGTAGCAAATACAATGAAACTTAGATTTAATGTGGGTGTGAACAAGACACTCTAAAAAAAAGTGATTTTCATCCTCAACACTCATAGACACACACAGATTGCAAACCCTTTTCGCCCATGGAGTTTTAGGAATATACCAATGCCCTATTTTGGTATGGATTTCATGAGAGTTTGTTCGAATCTTGGATATATTAATTTTCTTCCCTAAGCTAGCTACTACTGAGATATACTTTTGATCTTCCAAGTTAGGATTAATGAACTCTCATGAGCTCCGGAAATTGTCATTTTTTGTTATTTTATTTCTATTAATTTCCCGGCCTATGTATTGTAATTTAATACATATATCTTTAAAAGGGCTATCTTTTACTTTATTTCATTAATTAAAACTATTAAACGTAAAGGAATAGTAATCTATTATTTTTGATATATTAAAAGTAATATTGTGCCAATCATAAATATTATGATATTTTATTTGGCTCTTCTTTCGACCCTAAGTTTTACACTGGGTTTGATAGCATTTTTTTTAGTGGTTTTATAATTTGGCTTACCCATGTCTTTTAGTTTTTGTTGATCCTCTATGTAAAAATTAAAACCATAAAGTTTAAATATTGACTTGAATTTAAACAAATAAAAAAACAAATAAAAACATTAAAAAAGATTAAAACAATAGTTTAACTTTAAATCACTTTATTTTCAAAGCCACCCCTATGCTTCAATGTCATTTGGGATAAAAACATAAAATACAACCATATTACGTGGCTTTATTCATCCTCACATAAAGTATGTTGAAATGGAAGTTATTTCATATAGCATGCCATTATTAAAAAAATTAAAACAATAGTTTAACTTTAAATCACTTTATTTTCAAAGCCACCCGTGGGTTTCAATGTCATTTGGGATAAAAACATAAAAAAACAACCATATTGCGTGCCTTTATTCATCCTCACATAAAGTATGTTGTAATGGAAAGTATGTTGAAATGGAAGTTATTCCATAAAACATGTCATTATGCCATCATTAAAAAAAACATTAACCATTGGAAAGTTAAATGGTTTATGGTATAAAGTATACCATATAATTTTTATTTTTTTTAATTATATGTAGCCCTTAACAAAAGCAAGTCAACGTATGTTTTTTTAAACTAACATATTGATGTTTTATACAAGTTCGTAACCAACGATGCATACAGAATTGAAGGATTGGTTAACATCACGTGTAAAGTTTAGATATGGATAAATTATGAAACAAAATATGTAGCAACCAACATATGATTTTCAAGAATATAGAACCAACAAGCCAACACACCAATCAAAACCAATTCAGCAACTCAGTCTAGGAATACATATTTTTTAATTAATTACAGTTGCAAATCATTCACATGATCATTCATATCTTCGAACGGTAATTCAAACTTCCAAACAAACCATGAAAATCATTGGTTTTCCTACATGCGAGCATTCATGGCACAAACATAAACATTGCTCACTTGAGTCACATGGTTCATGTCCTCTTGCATGCACCGATATCATCTCCAGCCTTCCAGGAATCTTGGGGCTCTTTTGCTCAAATGGAGGAAGTTGTTTTTGAACGATTTATGAATTTACGTCTTCTTTGTTCCAGATCATAACAAGATAGTTCCAGGCACTAAGATAGTCTATTTTTAGAGGGGTCGACCACTGAAAAGGTCCGCCCTCTCTCTTTGTTGTCCAATTATATAAGGAAGCGTTAAGCTATGTAAAAGGGAGACGGTACAAGTATGGATATTGATAATACTGAATTGATGTGTTGTTCATGTTCCATTTGTGTTTCTATTTCTATGCAACCACTGATTGAATAATTCGTAGCAGTTAATCGTTGTTCTCTGGAGGGCCCCTCAGCGACAGTGCTTAATGTTGTGTATTTCGTTTTCGTTTTCATTTTTGTTAGATAAGTCACTCCGTTTTCTTTATTGTTGTTGTGTATAAACGTTTTACAAGTTATGAATCGTGCCATCAGAGTATAATCCCTCCGTATTAATTTTTTATAAACACTTTTCTTCTGCTCTTGCAAATTTCGTATTTATATAAATCCACAGTGTGCGTGTAACGAGATCTCGGTGTGCATTTGATTTATGTCTTTGCGTAAATGCCCCTAATTTATTTAGGGATTGGAATTTCAATCTTTCTCAAGCATTTGTATTAGTTTCTCATTGATGCGTGCTAGATTTAGGAGTAGTTTATTCTTGCTATAATCTCTGTTTAAAAGATAATTGTGTTCCATTTCATTAAGGTACTCTAAGTAGAAGATAGGAATAGTTTATTGTTTAGAATACACACAATTTAGTTTCCTTTGTTGCGAAACGCTGTAGATTCACAATAGGTCTTTCATGCTTTGATTAATGAGATAGTATAAATCAGTTTTTCCCTTAGAAACAAAGCTCTGTACACTTTTGAATATAATATAATTTCTTTTATGAATGGTTATGATTGAAGGGTTTTTAGTTATAGATATTTTTAGAGAATCCATATGTTATGTTAAAATTCCTTTAGTAGATTCATAGTTGTTGTTTTTTTAAAAATAATTGTTGAATAAAATAGTAATTCATAAGCTTAAAATCTCATGTAATTGATTTATTTTCAATTTTCATGATGTATTTTAAGAAATTAAAGTAGAATTTAATCCATTCATGATATTAATTGCATTCTCTAGTCATTTTGACTTTGCTCCTCACTAAAGATCATGAGTGGAATAAGATTGATTTAGTGATAGTTAGTTTGCTTTAGCTATAAAAGTTTTCAAGATGTAGTAGGAGTATAATAGCATAGATTGGACTTGTTTAGAATAGATTTTCTTTACTGTTCATGTGTTATTAAAGATTTGGATTTGTACAAGATATTTAATATAGCTATAATCACTAACTGATGGACTAAGGATCTAACTCGTGAGATATGATCTTCCCATAACTAGCTTCTTTCCTAGGTATTAGATATTTTTCTTTTAGGTGTATTTTTTGCTTTAGGTTAGGTTAGGTTAGGTTAGGGTAGTTTAAGCTTTCAGTCCTACACATATTGTGCCAGCACCTCTAAGCTTACGAGCCCCCGGGTTGACAATTTGGTTTCGAATTAGATAGTACATATTTTAGTCGACAACCTCTTTGTAGTATCTTAATTTTCTCTTAATCGCTAATTTTCTCACATCAAAATTTCTCTAAAAATTAGAAGTAACAATATTTTTGACATTATCATCATTTTACAAAATGTCATTTTCATCAATGCCCCAATAGTTTAACCAAGCCTTATTATCTTTACACCAACAACGCTTGAGGTGTAGTTGGTTTTGACTTGAGTTTAAAGCAATTTTAAGAAGCCTCTAGTTTCTCTAGTTTCCCATATAATAATATTTAAAAAGTATATCATTTATATGTTTGTATGTGTTTCATAATTTGAATGAAATTAATATCTTTATATTTAATGTACTAGAAAAATAAGATAAATAAAATAAAAATCAAAGTATTAACGTTTTTATTTGTTGTTTCCTAATATTTTTAGAGTATACTAACAAAGCATTAACCACAATTTTACTTTTATATGTTGATGAATAAATTAATAATAATAACCACAAGCTAAAAACAATTTACAAAGTAAGGGAGTTTACCACCACATCAAAGAAGCTTGATAATCTAAAGCCATAATCAATCTTAATGCCAAATTAATAAAAAATGATAATAGATCAACTAAAAAACTTGACACCTTTACACCATTATCAATGTTAATACCAAAGTAGAGTAATATATTATCACATCAAGATGTTATGAAAAAACCTTGACACCTTAACATTAATACCAAAGTAGAGGAATATATTATCATATTAAGATATATTAATAATTTATGAAAAAAAACTTAATATATGCATTACATTGTGTTTAATATTTCAAAATGCAATATTACACTATATTTTAAGCTATAAACTGCAAGAACTTTTTATTGGATTAATTAAAATTCGAAAAGAATCACTTTATATTTTGTGTGGTTGTTTGTATGAACCATCATTTTCATTTTTAAGATTTCATGGTTGAGACTTCCTCTAAATCAAATGTATTAAAGATATTTTAGCTTGTGCCGTACATTTTATGTTTTGGAGAAAATCCAAAGTTACTCTAAATATTTTCAATGAAAATAATGTTATTTTATTAATTTATAATATTTAAATAATAAATATTTTATTAAAATATATTTATTAATTAATAATAGTTTAATTTTATATTTTAAAATAATCATTAAATAAATTTATTTTTTTAAATTAAAATTTGAAAATTTTAATAAATAAAATCAAATTAGGTTAAATCAAATTTAAAATAAAATTAATTAAAATATATAATGTTTTATATAATTTTTAATAAAAACCTGTGTAAGAAGAAAATAAATGACTAAATGTGCCCAAAACTAAAGTCAAACTAAAATTAATGTGTAAGTCGACTTGTGGAACGATGGAATCTAGGTTACACTCTCGTTTGCTCCCTCGCTACCACCACGTGCTCTAATCCTTCTGCATTTGCACCTTTCCCACCAGCATACCCATTACTATCGTTTCAGGGAGGGAGCCAAACCCTCCCCCCTACATCATTATGCAAGCACCTCCCATGCTCACGCCGACATCCCCACCTCGAAAAAGTCATCCTCTGTTGAAACCTTGAAATCTGACATGATCAAGAATGCTCAGGATACGCTACACTAGCAGTTAGTAGACGCCAAGGCCCGCACTCACACATGTATTGGATTATCCACCGAAAACCCAAGAATAAACCTACCCCCCTGTAGAATCAATGCGCGCATCAAGTACATGAACACCTATGCACTCATTGGAAAATTCATGGGAATATGGCCTGCTAAAAAAGATTTGCTCCACTGGATCTATGCCAAATGGAAACCTAAGGCCCATTTTGACATTCAAGTAGGGTCGAAAGGCTTCTTCACCATCATTCTTACCCTGCTAGAAGATAGAGATCGTGTACTAGAAGGAGGACCTTATTTTTTTAATTCTGCAGGTCTCTTTCTTCGGAACTGGGTGGGGCATTTCAATCCAGACACGAAATTTTTTTCCTAGGCCCTGGTCTGGGTCAGGATATACTCCCTCCCTCAGGACTACTAGAATGAGGAAACCATCAGGGACATCGAAAACGCGCTGGGACATTTTGTCAAAGTGGTTGACCTAACAAGAAAACAAAGGTACACTTCTTATGCCCGCATTTGTGTTTATATGCATATTGCTAAAATGATGCCAGATTCCATTATCCTAGCTCATGAGGACATAGAATGGGTCCAGCCGTTAGACTACGAGCATATTCCCTTTAGATGCTGGAAATTCCATGAGCACAAGCATCTCTACCAGGACTTCCCCAATAATAAAACCAACATAGATCAGACTCTTGGTACAGATAAGGAAGGTTTCAAGAAAGTCACAAGAAAATGAAGACAAGGACGGAAAAATCCCACTATGAGTAAATCCTCCAACCTTGCCACCAGCAACAGCTTCAGGGTCTTTAGAAACTTCCCGCACACTAGACAGTTGGTTAGACATTTTGAATCCATTTCATTCACGAACGCTACCAGAAGAGCTAGAGCAAGATGCTACGGATCCCACAAAATCCTCCAAGCGTCCCCATCAAGGTAACTCTTTCGTAGATTAAAGCCATCAGAACAAGACCTCTAATGAAAATTAGACCCCACCGGACAAGGAAACAACTCAACCCAACACCTCTCTCCTAACATCTCTAGAGGTGGACGTACTCATGGACGAGGAAATGGGAGACATTGAACTAGGAGAACTAGACCTATAAGGCCTAGAAAATGCTTGTGAGAATAATAACCTTCAAAACATTGCTCCCAAGCAGATCCAGATGCTCATGGACATCATGCACACTACTAAAGCCAATAACAAATTGGGCATAATCACCACCAATCCCAAAGTTATCAAGAAAGGTCCTAAGGAAAGTAAAAAACAAGGAAGGAAAACAACTCTTCAGAGGATAACCAATTTGGGAACCTTTCTGATGGAATTAGGGCAATACTCCCATCTTACTAAATTTTTCCCTCTCAACTCCACTTTTAATCAATGAAGATAATATCCTCGAATATTAGAGGCATCAACAGTCCTAGAAAGCACAGAATAATTAGGAAAAAGATTTAGTAAGAAAACCCTACTATCCTTATGCTACACAAAACCAAAACTAACTACTCCAGCATCAACTCTCTAATGTCCAGACTTTGGCGAGGCAGCCAGTCTATATCCATTGACTCATATGGGGCCTCTGGAGGGCTCACAATCTCATGGAACCCTGCAGAAGTGGCTCTTAACAATTTTTTGGCCTCTCTCCACAGCATTTCCGCTTCTTTTCATCTCATTAGCACCAACATTCACGGACGAATAACCAATGTCTATGGACCCCAGCTTCCAGACCAGAAACTGATCCTTCTTGACTATCTCTAGTGGCTTATTCAAGAGCAAGCCCATCACATTGATATTCTTGGTAGTGAATTCAATCTCATAATGTCCCTTTAGGTTAAACGAGGAGGAAGGCATAACCTCTCAGAGGAAGACAAACTCTTCAAAGAATTCATTGACAGAAATAATCCGATTGATCTCCAAACCAACAACGACATACATACCTGGAACAATCGTAGGGGATGAGCTGCCCATATTGCATGTAGGCTAGATCACTTCCTCATCTCCAAACATATAATGCTTAGAAATAATGAGGTCCATGCCTCCATCCTCTCAGTTGCTGGCTCTGATCACTGGCCAATTTGTCTAAACTGGCAGGTTGATGATGTGGCCAAAAGAAAACCTTTCAAGTTTGAAAAATTCTGGCTCACTCATTCAGATTTTCATGAGATGATAACATGCTAGTGGTTGAACACTCACATCACAAGGACTTCGAGCATGCAAAAAATCCATAATAAGCTGAAACTACACAAGCAACACCTAAAAAATTGAATCATACATACTTTTGGGAACATTTTTACCAACAAAGCTCTCCTAGAACAGGATATGGCACACCTCCAACAACAGATTATCTTCTTAGGGCGCACTGAGGAAACCAATGCCGAAGAACATCAACTCACTATTCAGATTGGAGAAAGAACCAAACGGGAGGATATTTACTAGAACCAGAAGGCATGCATCAAATGGTTGTGGGAGGGAGAACACAACACTTCGTTCTTTCGCAACTATACCATTTAGCACTGCATCCACAACTGCATCGCAAGTCTCAAAAATGTTGAAGGCCACACACTGGAGAGTCATCAAGACATGGAAACCGAGCTGGTCTCCTACTTTGAGGATATCCTCAATGAAGATGTTCAATACAGGGCCCAGGCTATCCAAGAAGTCACAACTCACATTCCCACCTTGATAACTAAAGAACAAAATTACATGCTTCTGAGGCCCACCACGTTTCAGGAGGTGGAGATGGATGTGATACAAATGAAAGAAGACAAATCCCCAGGTCCTAACGGGTTTAGTGTCAATTTCTTTCACTCTTGCTGGAACCTGCTAAAGCTTGAAGTTTGGGAAATGGTGGAAGAATCTTGCATCACTCAGAGAATTTGGTTTGCTCTCAATGCCATTTTCCTTACTCTCATTCCCAAGGAAAACAAACCCTCCACGCCCCAGCAAGTTCTATCCTATTGCACTCTGTAATTCTCTCTATAAAATCATCACCAAAATCATTGCCAACCACCTTAAACCTTTACTACCGTCCCTGATCTCTATGGAACAAATTGGCTATGTTGAAGAATGACAAATTCTAGATGGGATCATCCTGGCGCATGATGCTATTCACTCCCTCAAGAACACCAAAAAACTTGGTATGCTTCTCAAACTGGATCTCTCCAAGGCATTTAACAAACTTAACTGGGTCTTCATTGGAAAAACCCTGTTAGCCTTTGGGTTCCACCCATCCTCGATTCATTGGGTGACACACCTCATCACATCTGCCTTCTCTTCCATCATCCTAAATGGTGTCCCGTCTAAACCTTTCAATCCCTCTCGGGGTATCAGACAGGGAGATCCCCTCTGCCCCTTCATTTTCATCCCCATGTATGCAGGACTTGGACGCATGCTCAACCAAGCCAAAATCCTTGGATCCCTTAAGGGTCTCTCACTACATGACCATACCCCAATTACCCATCAACAATTTGTGGATGACAACCTTCTCACGGGACACCCCTCAGTCTAGGAAGATAGAACTCTCAAGAGCATCCTCACCACCTTTTCTAAAGCCTCCGGTATGAAAATTAATCAAGAAAAATCAGAAATATTTTTCTTCAACACCCCCATCCTAACCTACAGAAACATAGCTCGCATTTTGAGTTTCAAAATAGCCACTCTACCCTTGAAATATCTTGGTGCCCCGCTCATAGACTCATCCCTCAAGCATTCCTCTTAGAGATATCTTCTCACTAAGCTGGAACTTCGTCTGTCTCACTGGACTCTCCATTCTCTCAAAATTGTTGGTTTCCTTGTCCTTATCAAATCTATCCTCTAGGCTATGCCTCTCTACCTCTTTTCAGTCTTAGCTGCTCCAAAATG
Source organism: Pseudotsuga menziesii (assembly GCA_001517045.1). Lineage (NCBI taxonomy): Eukaryota > Viridiplantae > Streptophyta > Pinopsida > Pinales > Pinaceae > Pseudotsuga > Pseudotsuga menziesii. The sequence continues at coordinate 287,187 of LPNX011046304.1, forward strand.
GGTCCTCAAAGCCATTTTCACCCTCCAACGTACCTTCCTTTGGAATGGGGATAAAAATTCCCATCATTGGGCTCTGGTCAAATGGGACACTATCTGTGGCTTCAAATCAAATGGGGGGCTCGGGCTGAGGGACCCCGAACAAAGTAATGAAACCCTCTATGCGAAAATTTGGTGGAACTGGGTCACCAAAAATCATAGCTAGTGGACTCAACTCTAGAATAAGAAGTATGCTACAAACTAGCCCACTCAACAGCTAGTCAGGCTCTCTGAGAACATTAAATGCTCTCTCATATGGAATGCTGCCAACTCACAAAGACCAATAATACAACAAAATTGTTTTTGGGAAATTCATAACGACACTCTGGAAAACTTTTGGACTGAATCCCGAAACCAGCTTCCCTCAATGGCAGCTATTTTCAATCTTCATGACAGACCCGACACGCTCTCCATTCCCTTGCATGACAAAGTTTATTTCTTCTAGGACCAAAATGGACAGGAAGACTTTAGAAAATGGACCACTAGAGACAGGTGGCATCAGCAGTAGCAACTGCGCTTCACTGAAGAGCTTTGGGAGGATTTTCAACAACATTGCATCAGGCACAGAATTGGAAATGACATCCTTCGATGGGGATACAAACCTAAAGGAATGTTTTCCACCAAAGAAGCTTATCAACTCATCAACACCCCCAATGAGGCCTCAAATCCTTGCTGGACTAAAATCTGGGACATCAAAACTTGGCCAAAGGTTACCACCTTCCTGTGGTTGGTCCTTCACTGGCGCATTCTCACCTGGGACAATCTTATCAAAAGGGGTTTCATTGGTCCCTCGTAGTGGGCGCTTTGCAAAATCCATGAGGAAAACATGGAACACATTTTAAACCAGTGCCCTTTTGCAACCTCCCTCTGGACCAACATTGCCAGTATATGCAAAAGAACGGATATATGCCTAGGTAGCATCATTCACACTATCAAAAATTGGCACAAGCATCCCTTTCAAAAATCCATTCTCAATAGAATCTGGCAGCTCATCCTTGGCTTCCTTATTTGGGGGATCTGAAAAGAAACCTTAGTATTTTTGAAGGAAAAGGCAACTCAGTGGAAACCATTTGGATCCAATGTCAATAGTGCATCAGGGAAACCACTTTGCTCTCTAGCTGGCAAGGATTTGATTTTCAATCCCATCCCCAGGAACAAGACATTCTTCACATCTATCTCTCCCACCTGCCCCCTGCATCCATTGACATCTCTTCGCGTAGTCCCCACCCCTCTTCTCCAACATCCTGGTCCATTCCTCCTCGAGGATTCTTCAAGATAAATTTTGATGGGGCCTCCAAAGGTAATCCTAGTCTTGTTGGTTTTGGTGGCGTCTTCAGAACTGACACAGGGAAGATCATTCAGGTCCTCTATGGGAAACTTGGGCTTGAAAGAAATAATGTGGTCGAGCTAAATGGCCTCCTTTAGGGCATCAAAATTGCTTCCACTCATGCCCTCTTCCCGCTAGTGGTTGAGGGAGACTCTACACTAATCCTTAATCTTTCCATCAAGCTCCAGAATGGGATGAGCAGCTCCAAAATATCTTCAAGCTGGAGATTGGATTATGATCTCCAACAATTGGCTGAGCTCCTAGTCCAACCCCTGGCTATTAACTTCCAACACATTAAAAGAGAAGCCAATTCCATGGAAGATAAGATGGCAAACTAGGGTGTTCACTCAACCATGTTCCTGCATCATTGCACCCTGGACGATATTCTGAATGCTCACCTAAGGCAGGAATGTGAGCTCATAGCTTCCAAAGATCTATCCCCAGATGTGGGTGTCAATCAAATCCACATGGACACGAGTGAGGTTGATGAGGCCTTCCCCCACCACATGTGACCTCACCACTCCCGCCATCAATGCATGTCTTCAATACCATGGGAGATGTGGCTACATCCAGGCATGTAGATGGGACTAAGCCGTCATTTCAAATCCCAGTCGCCATAACTCACCCTCATGGACGCCATAACTCGCAGTTGTTCTATTCAATATGGTCGATGTTGGGTGTTGGGTTGCCATGCTTGAACTTGCTCCATCACTTTGCTCCATGCCTAGATGCCATCCTCCCTCTCTTTGGTCTGTTACCTTAGCGCCTAGCTCTAGTCTGTTACCATCTTGCTCTGCTCCATTTTTCTTTGGTCTCAGCTTCTCTACCTCCATGTCCAGAAGGAATAGAGGTGTCCCCCGTAAAGGCCGTGGTCATGGCGCTCAGGAGGACCGTCATATTCCTCTCTCGGCTCAAGCCAGTGGTAATGGTTTCGACCTGGAGATTCTAGAAGAAGTGGAACAGATTTTCAATGATTGGGAAGATGAACTGTCCAGGGCATTCAACGCAGCTGGAAGAATGATGGAGAGAAGAAAAAATTACTGGATTTTTAAGAATTTGCTCATCCGGTTGGTCCTTCAATTCAATCCTCTGGTTCCTCCACCCTCAGAGCCTTCAGTTCACCCTCTGCTGGCTCCCCATGAAACTTCACCTCCTGCTCCTCCATGATCCCCCGTTTCCCCGACCACCATTCTTTTTCCTTCATCCTGCACCATTCCCCCACCGCAAAGTCGACCCTCCGCTCTCTCAACTAGCAAGTTCACGTCCAACCTAATCGTGGAAAAAAAGACCGCTCCGCTCCCCACCAAGAAGCCTCTTGCAGGTACAATAGAAGAATACAACACCTCCAATGACAAGGAAATGGCGTCACCCAACGAAAATTCAAAGGCCAAGCCAGACGATCCTACTTAGCCATCCTCACCGGGCTATAGCTGCCCCATCGTGGAAGAACCATTCTTCAAATCGTGAACAATTTTTTCGATGGCTACATGGCGGTCTGCATGCTAGCAACAAGGTTTTTGAACAGGCTTCACCTTGTCCATGTGTCGTTCTGCATGGGACGGTCAGGTTTTTTGTTTTACATATTGTTAACTAGTTGGCTCATTGTCTGGTTTTCTCAAAGAATGATGGAGTTTTTTGTTTATGTCCATTTGGGTGGCCTCTTTTTCCTCCTGGAAGTGTGTGGAGGGAGGGTCCCGGTTTTGTGGACATGTTTCCCCTCTGGGGGGAGGGCCCAGTCTTGCTTTGAACCTCTATCCTCTATACCTGGAGGCTACTTTCTTTTTTAATAGATTAGCTCTAGTATTGGAAAAACCAAAAAAAATCAAATTGAGATTTTAGACCATGACTATTAAATTTAAATTTAAAAGCATGATGAGACACGGAAATTGGTAAAAATTATAAAATTATTAGTGTTATTTAAAAAAAAATTATTTAAATGGTAATCAAAATATATTTAATCATAACAAGATAAAAAGAGTATGAATTGAATCTCATCAATATTATTATTTAATAAAAAAAACAAAACTATTAGTGTTGCTGATAAAAAAGAGTATGAATTGAATTTCACCAATATTATTTAATAAAAAAAAACTATTATTGTTGTTCCTTTCTTTAACTACTCTTTAACTAAAGCTTATTTAAATCTTAATCACTAACAAGAACAACAACAAATACTCATAAGCACAATCTCTTTACTATTTAATTTAAAAAATATATAAAATAAATGGTAATTGTACACTTGTTACACTTAAGTTAAAATCCTGTTGATCTACTTAAAGAAACCAAAAATTTGAAATAATATCTAAAGACTATTAAAATAATTATAAAATATCAAATTTTAGTTAAATACAATTAAAACAAATAAATTTATTTTATAATTATAAAATATCAAAATTGTTAAATACAATTAAAACAAACAAATTTATTTGAAAACACTGAATCCATTTCATTTCCGCTATCCAAATGAGATTGCACCTCTACCAAATTAGATCACACCTCTAAATAATAATCAACAATACAAGGTTAATGTTAAATTATAGTTCTATCAAGGTCACGGGTGAATCATTCTAGAGAATCAAGTGAATACGTTTATTTTTTCTATGAACGAATTTTTATGGCATTACATGGAGTGGGAGTCTCATTCTGATAGCTTTAAATTCACTTGTCATACCACTTTTTTAATTGACGACATACCATTTTACGGGTAGCCATACAATCACATGTTGGCACAGGATCAGTTCGATACCATCAATAGTGTCGAAATCGGTGATCCCCACGACCACCACGTCAGTGTGGATATCAACAGCCTCATCTAGGTGCAGACCAGCCCTGCCGGATATTGGACTGGAAAGTACTTCAATGGATTCAACCTCAAGAACAGAAACAACATACAGGCCGCCTGGATAAATTTCTACAATCTGCAAAGACAGCTCAACGTTACCATAACGTCAGCCCACTTGCCAAGACAGTAAAAACCGCTCTATCTCACAAAATTGATCTACAGAGAATTATGCAAGATAAGATGTTTGTTGGCTTTACGGCTGCTAAAGGGCAATTTCTGCGAAGACCATTACATTCTCGCGTGAAGGTTCATCACAGAAGCTGGCACGGCGTCCCACCTCGATACCTTGCATCTCCCTTCGTTTGCAAACATGTTTTCCAGCGTCCGATTCGGGGATTCATAGCGGGCGTTACATTTGGCAGCCTGATTCTAGTTCCATTGGCGGTTCGACTTGTGGCCTTGTTTCCTACAAGTGGAAAGTATAGAGAGGCTAGGATAATTGGGAGCAGGAGTACTGGCCCCATAGATTCGCTTAAGCGGAGCTCAAGATCGCTACGAAGGGACTCCGGGACGAAAACGTTTTGGGCCATGGGGGGTTTCGGCAGGGTTTACAGAGGCGTTGTCCCGGGCAGCGGCTAGGAAGTCGCGGTGAAATCCATAACGAAGGAGTTCACGGAGGGAATGAAGGAGTTCGTGGCAGAGATCTCGAGTCTCGACCATCGGGCTACGTGCTGCTGGATTCGGGGCCCATTGGGCGGTTGGGTGACTTCGACCTTGCACGGCTGTATGGTCACAGCGATAAGTCTGACATGACACGACTTATGTGGCAGGAACGCTGAAGTATATAGCGCAGGAGCTGATACTTGCTGGGAAAGCCACACCCGCGGCCGAATCCCTTCATTCATTCTGTGAACTCCTTCGTTATGCATTTCACTGCGAGTTCCTGCCCGCTGTTGGGAGAACGCCCCTGTAAACCTTGCCAAAACCCTCCTGGCCCAAAACGTTTTCTTCCCTAAACCCTCTCGTGGCGATGCTGAGATCCTTGTAAGTAAATCTATGGGGTCAGAACTCCTGCTTCCATTCTTCGTCGATCTTTCTTCTGTATTTTGCTCTTTTGAGAGGCATGGCCAAATCTACCAACTAGAGGAGAACCAGAGAGGTCACTGTAACGCCAACTATGAATCCCTCTCTCGGACGCCTGTAACTCATGTTAGCAAACGAAGCAAGATACGAGATATCGAGGGCGGGTACCGTTCCTACCGTGGTGAACGTAACGGAAATTGCTCCCTCTCCCTGTAGACGCTAAAAAGCCAACAAACATCTTCTCTTTCTGAAAGCTTTTTTGCAGATATAAGGGGCTTCTGCGGTCCAGGCAAGCCGGCCAGCATTATGCTAACGTTGAAATTCCTGGAAGTCCTCACCTTTCCAATATTCCGTTCCCATCTGCATCTGATGGGGGCAGAACCATGCTGAAAACAAAGCTAGTGCTTCAACAGGAAAGCATCTGGTTGGTTTTCATATGCAGGGTAGTTGAATACAGCGCCCGGCCGCGTGTGATGCCAGCGCAGATTGGGAGCGCATGTGCGAAGCACTTGCAAGTTGCCTCCAAGATAAGTCGGTTCCATTTAATCCGTTAAAGACAAAAGTGGTACGAAAAACTGATTTGAGAACGGACAAGTAGTCATAACTGCCAACACAAGGTGTTAGAGAAACGAACACTGGGTGTCAGACAAAATTGAATAGTACAATTTGATTTACAAAGAATCCATCTATTTTTATTTTTACCATCTTCATTAGAAATATTCCTGAAATTCACTAAAGCAGCCTTAATATATTATGGACAGACCATCAATGCATGCAATCAACTTTTTGGCCAGCAATACTCTGCATGCAGCAGAGTATTTAATGCGACGGCGGTCGCATTGTCCACCATCGAATCGCTCTTTGAAACGGATCCAAGGACCGACAGTGCAACCGTCGTCGCATTAAATACTCTACTACTTGCAGAGTATTGTTCGCCCAACTTTTTAGGGAGAAATAAGAGCACACGTTTCTTTCTAAATATTCATTAAAGCACGTCACGCCATTTGACTAATGTATTGTTGAATTTGAAATATCAACAATAGTGGACAAAAACCCACCAAACTCGTAGAAAGAAACACATCCCAACAAAATAACATTCAACTTGAACAAGATCCCAGCAAAATAACATTCAACAACTTGAAGAGAGCGTTGACAGAAAATCCGAAAATCATTTTTTTAATAAATGTCTCACTCAATTAACACAACTACTTTATACAATTTTTATTCTTTACATTAACTTTATATGCTAGGTTCTAAATTTTAATATAAATATTATTAATTTTTATTGGTATTTGTAAAAATTTTAAAATTTTAATATGGTAAATAATTATTTTTATCATTCAATATCA
>LPNX011046353.1:0-28379 GCA_001517045.1 Pseudotsuga menziesii
ATGAAGGAATCAAACTTCATGTACCACTGCCTCGGAGACTTCTTTAGACCATAAAATGAATTTCTGAGCTTGCTAACCAATATTCCTTTTTTATTTTGACCAATCCCTTCTGGTTGTTCCATGTAAATTTCCTCATCCAAATCTCCATGTAGAAATGCAGTTTTAACATCTAGCTTCTCTAACTCGAGAACAAGTAAAGAAGCTAGTGCTAACACTAACCCAATAAAAAAAATCTTAATGACTAGTGAAAAATTTCATGGAATCAACACCTTCCTTCTGAGAGTACCTTTTTCCTACAAGTCTTGCTTTGTGTTTCGCAAGCTTGTCATCAACACATTTTTTCAGCTTGTAGAACCACTTGCAACCAACAACTTTTATGTCATTTGGAAGTTCCACCAAGTCCCATGTTTTATTCTTTTCCAACGCATCCATTCCTTCTTTCATTACTAATTTCCACTTATCACTTTCAGACACCTTGATTGCTTCCTAATAACAACTAGGTTCTCCATCATGATTAATCAAAGAAACAAATGCAACAAAATCAACATGCCTTTTTGTAAAAGTTATGAACCGTGTAGAATTTCACAAAGATGGTTGTGACAACTCCTCAATTTATTGGATTTTTTTTTGTCTCTACATATTCTTCAAGAGAGAATCTTCATGAACAAACTCATGATCCTCCTCTCTTATATATTATTGAGTCTACAACTGAATTTCTTGAATCTATGGTTCTATTGCATGTTTCATTTCACCATCTTCCAAATCTGAAATCATGAGTGGCATTTCATCAAACACAACATCTCTGTTAATGATGATATTTTGGGAAGTAGGATCCCACAATATGCATCCCTTAACACCATGAACATATCCAACAAAGACATACTTCTTTGGTTTCATATCTAACATAGAATGCCAACTGTTTGAACTAGAGAATAAATATCACAACCAAAAACTTTAAGATTCGAATAGTCACAAGGGTGTCCTGTCCATACCTCTTCAGGAATATTACAATCTATTGTAGTTGATGGTGATCTATTTACCATAAAGCATGCTGTAAGAATTTCCTCTTCCCACAATTCCTGCTACAAGTTTTCATTACTGAGCATACACCCTGCTCTCTCTACAAGAGTGGTGTTCATGCATTCAACAAGATTGTTTTGCTGTGGAGTATTGATCATGATTTTATGCCTTTAGATCCCATATTTCTTGCAATAATTCTCAAACTCCCTAGATGCGAACTCACCTCCATTATCATTATTTAAGCACTTGATTGTCCTACTTGTTCTCTTTTCAACCAAATCCCTAAACTGCTTAAATATATTAAACACGTCATCTTGTTCTCTTTTCAACTAAATCCCTAAACTGCTTAAATATATTAAACACGTCATCTAGCTAGCTAATCCTTCAACTCATTAATCTCAACCATGCTCTTTCTTGCAATGAACATATAACACCAAGATAATGAACATGCCATTTTCCAACCTTTTANATCTTTTTTCTTTAATAAATAGATCCAAACCTTCCTGGAATAATCATATATAAATGTCACAAAATATGAGTATCCTTCATAGGAAACTGTAGGGGATGGACTCCAAGCATTAGAGTGAATGTAATCTAGGATACCTTTGCTAACGTGCATTCCTGCTTTAAACTTTTTCCTAACATGTTTACCAAACACACAGTTCCTGTAGAAATTAAAAGTCATAAATTTTATAATAGGGAGTGACTGACTCACGATCCATAAGTACCATCATTCCCTTCTCACTCATATGTCCCAAGTGTTGGTGCCATAAATGAGCAGGGTCACTTGTAGCTTCGTAAACAACCTCTACTTGACTTACCTCAAAACTTTCTTCTAGTTTGTACATGTTCTCAATCCTTATTTATTTCATGACTACTAATATGCCCTTGGACACCTTCATAACTCCACCTTGAATGACAAACTTGTAACTATAAGCATCCAGAACTCCCATATATATCAGTTTCGTTCTTAGTTCAGGAACATGCCTCACCTTATCAATTTTTTCATAGTTCCATCATACATCCTCATTTTGACGCTTTTGATTCCGAGAATTTTATAGGAAATATAATTTCCCGTATAAACAACCCCTTCATCAATTGATTGATATGATGAAAATCAACTTCTATGAAGACACATAGGGTGAGTGGTGTTATAGTTGATTTTACCACACCTAGTTGATTACACATTTATGGCCTTCCATCTCCCTCTATAGACTCTTTGGACCCCATGGACTTATATTGTACTTTGATGTTTTGAGATCATCCCCAAAAATCACCTATTTATACCTATACGTGACTTTTAAAGCCATACTCACGTGTATACGCAACTTTTGACCTCAAACCAGTGTACATCAGGATGTGTGCATAAAGACAAATATTTTTGGAGTTTTCCTCATATGAGTCTGAATATCTTTTCTATTAGCCTTCCATATGCCTTGAGAATGCTCAAATTCGACCCTCCATTACCTCTTTGGAGTGCTATATATTGAGCCTCTTGGATACATTGAAGGAAGAGAAATTGAAGCATAAGGAAACTATAGTCCATTGTTTCCTCATTTTTTATTATACTTGAGTCTGCGTCCCTTTGTCTCTTGGAGCAAATAGTTTTCTTCCCAAGGTTTCCTTTTCTTTGTGAGCTTGTTATTGAGAGATGGAGGGTTGAAGTGGTGGAGGCCCAGGTGGAGGAATCAATTTCTCCGGTTCGCAGAAGTGTCAACAGAGTTTGTTGCTATTGTATCTCTGATTTATTAATAGAAACATCTTTTCTTATCAAATTCATGTGCATTTGAATATAAATATTGAATCCATGGATGTATTTACTTGCTTATACATGATTGATTATATATGCTAGAGTATCTCTAACACATTTATATATATCATGCTTGCTTTCGTTGTTGTTGTTGAGAGCAAATTATAATTGTGATTGCATTGGAAAATATAAATGGGGATCTGCTTCAACCATCCGGAATAAGGAACGATTTTGTATCCCTTAGTGTTAGATTTTCTTACTACTCTTGCATATTGGGAAAGATTGATTTCTAGTGTCATATTGTCTATTGTGGTACCCCCAAGCCATAAGAAGGTTCTCTCTATAACAGAATTGGTGACTACACTGGGGAAGTTCCTTGTTTTTTTTGGGGGTTGGGGGCACAATGTGCTTGACTTTCTCTTCGTTTCTCCTCGTTTCTATGTCGAATTTAGTAGTATGTTCATCCATTGACACTCCCCTAGAGTGGTCTGACCCTCGGCCTGATTTTTACTAGTTTCTTCTCTGTATACAGAAGTTTTTGGCTAAAAGTCATGTACATACGCAGGTTTTTGGCCAAAATTCACGTATACATGCAGGTTTTTGTCCAAAAGTCATGTATACATGTAGGTTTTTGGCCAAAATTCGTGCACGTACACTATTGTTCTTTAAGCAGTCACATACATCCTCCATTTTGGTTGAGTTTGATGTGGGAAGTTGTTGTTGGGTGGGTTGTGAGTGTGGTTAGGTCTTCCTAGTTACTGATGTTGTCTGTTGACTGCTTCTTTTATGACCAGAGACTGCTTTTTCATTGATTTTTCTTTGAAATTATTTCTAGTCATTTATCTCCTTTTTTGTTTTCCCATTAGTGCATTAGTGTTTTTGTCTCGGTGTCTTACTTGGATTATGTTTTCTATTTGCTGTAGAGACTGAGGATTTTAATAACGTTTCTTGCATTTTCATTCTTTTATATTGAAAATACAAAATAATTATATAGTTTCATTCTTACTTGCATCTCACATATGGATTTAAGGAGGTACTTTCATTGGATTGCTTGGATTAGAGTTGTGTTTAGGATTTCATATAGGAAGGATTGCATTGGCATTCAGAAACGAATGAATATTTATGCATCTCATGTAGAGGCATACCCTGTTTTTCATTCAACAAAATTGCACTTGGCATTGTTTGTTAGGCGTGCACATTTATTTCATGGCTGAGTCACAATATCATTAGTTGCACGACCATTTACCTTTGAGCAATCATACCCATTAAAATCAACACTTAATTAAAATGAACTACACATTTTTCTTTGATAGGGTTCACCAACAAGATTAGGATTTAGAGTCTTGGAATAGTTCATTGTGAGTTAATTCTCCAAGACTACTAAACACAATAATTAGGTGTCTGTCCAGGTGAGACTGATAAATCCTTGGTATAATTAGTGTTTCTCAGGAAGCTCCTCTTACAAAGGAGTCAAGCATGAGGCAACATGCATGATTTTGATTGGCATAGCCCGTGGTAACTTTCTGTGAATGCCAGATATATTTCTAGGATCATGTTCATATCTGGGGGCTTTTGAGGTACCAGTTGGTGCTTTCGAGCTTTAGGATTTGCTACCCTGCCGATACGGTCGATCCCACCTACGACTGTCCCCCTGAGAATTGGTTATATTGGGGTGACCTTAGTTTCCTTACCTAGGTATCATAGGGGGTACTTGCAGAGGTTATTTTGTAGGTGTCCTAGCCAGGTAGGGGTCGAAAAACATAATCGGTTTATGTGTTGAAGATGAGGGCCACTATAATTGGTTACATACCTCTGCTTGTAGTGTATAGGAGTCTCGAGCCTCTCCTAGGAGAGACATATCTACTGCATTCAAGAGCTCATTTATCCTCCCCTTGGATTCTTACATTTCAACTTTTATTTTCTTAGGAGTGTGCTCTTTGTGCACTAGTTGGGTTTTGGGATCGTGATTACTCAAGTAGATTTATGTTCTCTTGAGTTTGGGTCCTTTTATGTTTGACATTTATAATATCACTATTATTATCTCGTCACTCGCTCCAACTCCTAGTGCAGGCCCTGGTGTTGAACTGGGGGGAACCATAGCCCATTACCTTGCTCATAGATTTGGGAGTGGTCATATTCCATCCTCTACTCCATTTGCGGATGATTTTCACTTCCTTCATCCAGTCTTAACACTAGTGTTCACCCTCACGAGGGCGGTAGTGGATAAATGAACGTTGGGTCTACACCTTACATTCCTTCTTATGTCCCATCGTCCACCACATTGTTTCCTTTGGATGTTGTTGTCATGATCAATCCTCCCTATATCCTATAGTTTGGAATATTTACTGACTGTTTCTAGTTGTTTTGGACTAATATTGTTGTCATGTAGGGTCCATTTTTTGTACACTCTCTCCGACGATTTGACCCGTTCATGCCCATGACATGTATAAGTTTGAACTGACATATAGGTTAGGACTACATTTTCATGTGCATTATGCATTAACTTATGACCATTTCATCTTAAACTTAGGTACGAACCCATTCCATAATATCATGGAACCTTCACGCTGCTATTAGAATTGGTATTGTGTGAATGGTAGAGCTTTCCTATACATGGGTGGCCTAGTTGGATCCTATTTTGCCTTTGGTACCCATGTTGAGATGCATCCTTTAGGTTGTATGAGTCACTTTTATAGTCCTGCCATGTCCTTGAGCAAGAGCTTCATACTCCTCTTGAACTTTATGTTGGCCATTCCCCATAGGGACTCCCTTGTATATATTAAGTTGTAATTGCATTTCATGAGTTTTTCTTGCATTATTGAGCCTTATGTCAACTCCCTGCATCAAATTTATAATCCATATATCCCAATCTTGTCTCATGTCTAGCCAAGAAAATCCTTTTACATATCCTTTGCAGCTTGATCGCCCCTTTACCGGGAGGAGACCTTCCCCCGAGTGTCATTATCCTGTACATACTTCCTTGCATTGAGCATAGGTATGTTCCACTTCTTGGAACTAGTTTTCCTATCCCTGACACTTGTCTCCTCCTAGCTATGTACTATAAATCACTTTTATTCATTTTCAAGATTTTTGAAACATCTGAAAAGGTCAAAAAAAATAAAAAAACCTAAAAATCCGGATGGGAAAAGATGTTATCTTTGGCAGCAGTCGAGTCATTTCGCCTTTGAATTGAGCACTATATATCACATATGTTGGTTGGGTTATTAGTTTGACTTTAGGAGTTGTACTCATTACTCTGAGTTTATCTCCACCGACTGGTTACACTTCCAGTCCCCATGTAACCTCTATTTATGCCTCCTCTTTCACAAAGATGTCCTAGTTTGCATATCGAGTCCATGCTTCCTACCTTCAGTCACCACTTTCCTTATGCTCTTGTTTGAAGAAAGTTGAAGTCTGAGTCGTCCATTCCTTAGTTGTCTTGAATTTGCATGTCGGTCATTCCCAGTACTGTTACTGGTTCATGCACATATTGTTTGATTTATTCCACATTATACAGCATTGCTGAGTACCTCATGTGGGTTGATGGGGGATGCCTTAATTCCCTCCTTCCAACAGATTCCATTCGATCAACATCAGATCATTTATTTTGGAATAGGAGTCTAGAGTCCTTTGAGTACCTTGAGACTTACAGTCATCAGTGGTAGGTTCTATCTCCATCAACAGTTTTGGGAATACATCAATGTCCCCTGATCGATGGACTATTTCAATTGTTCGACCTCAACACATATATTCACACTTGTTAGAATGCACTCTGTACCTTGATTCCCATTATTATTATCAGTGGGTGATCTTGCATCTGTTAACAGTATACATCAATGATCGGTAATCAGATGATGGACTACTATGTTCAACCTCGACACATCTATTCACATAGTAGGACATGTACCCGTAGCGATTTGTGTAGAATACCTTCCATCTTGGTGGCATTCCATATACGCTACCTCCTTGATCATGCTATTATTCATGAGATTTCAGCTCTCATGATATTTATTCTAGACTCTAGTGTATATTGGATATCTTCATCTACTATGGAGATCTTGATCCATTGTATATTGTACGTGGCAATGATCACACATGACATTTTGTATATCATGCCTATTCATGGCCATTGTGCTCTTATGCATTCGGGACTGCTAAATGTATTTGCAGTCACATGCAGAGATTGATCATTGTATTATGCTGATGAGCAGTTGGTTCTTGCACCTGGGTCTTCATTAATCCACTTCTGGGATGGATTTTATAATGTATTCCGGCCATCATGTCACCCCTCTAACCTCACACATTAGGGGGCATTTGTTATAGCTAATTTTACCACACTTGGTTTATCACACATTTATGGCCTTCCTTGTCCCTCTACGGACTCTTTAGACCCCATGGACTTATATTGTAGTTTGATGTTGCAAGATCATCCCCAAAAATCACTTGTTTATACCTATATGCGACTTTTAAAGCAATACTTGTTTAATTATTGTAACTTCGAAGAATATTATAAATATATATTTTTAGTGGTCCTCGATGCTCCTATCAGGAGAATCACTTGTATTTATTTGTACCCTGATGTTCCTATCGATAGAATTACTAAAATTCATGAGGAAGTCCCCTCTGTTGTAAGTCGGGTCATTAGTACCCTAGTTGTAGTTACTAGTTGTAGTTACTCAAGCCTACATAACTAAGTTAGGATTACTCAAGCCTGCATAACTGAGTCAAATATTAAGTGAACTAAAGAATATATATAGAGGGAGGCGCTCCTCATTTGAAAAAAACACACACTCACTTGTGTAGCGCATAAGAGAGGGAGAGAGAGAGAGAGAGAGAGAGAGAGAGAGAGAGAGAGAGAAAGAGATATAGTTGGAGAAGGAGGAGGATCAGTATTTTTGGTTTTACCTTCTATCTTTTTGTGGGGAATCTATATTTAGGAAGTTTTTGTTGGGTTTTTCCCTTTAGGATTTTCCCGGGATAAATTTGTGTCGTTCTTGTGATATTGTTTCTTTCAGTGATCCCGTATATATGCTTTTGTTATGAAATTGAAATTAAATGTTGATAATATAGCTTAGCATATGGAATCTTAAGATGGTATCAGATCTAACTTGAATAGGACAACTTTCACAAGAGAAAAATCCCTCTCTCTCTCCTTGACAAAAATTAGAGTTTCAGAAAAATTTTGAATTTTGGAAAACTAATTGCATGGAAAGTTGCTCCCTCCCAGAGTGCATCTATGGAGCCTAGAATCGAGGTTTTTGGGTGAGTAAATCTCTAGGAAAGTCAAACCCTAGTTTGACAGCTGTACCAGAAAATTGCAAAACTAGAAAACAGCTGGAAGCTGTAGTGCTAAATCTCGCAAGTCAAATTTGGAAGGTGACGACTTGAGATATCCAGAAACCAAGCACACGAATCAAATCGCCTCAGCCAAGCACATCTCCTGGTAAGTTAAATTTCTCATTCTGCAGAATTTCAATTTTTTGTGATTTTCTGCCAAGATGGCCCCAAGCACTAAGCTTGAGGACAAGCTAAAAGGCATAAAGTATTTTCAAGCATAGAAATATAGGATTGGCCTCATTCTCCAAGAGGATGATCTTGATAATTATATCAAAGAGGAAGTTGCAGAAGCTGAAGCTAAGGAGAAGCACAAAAGGGATATGATTAGGGCACAAAGGATTATTGTTGACTCTATCAAAGGTCACTTGATCCCTCAAGTTTCATCTAAGAAGACTCTGAAAGAAATGTATGATGCCCTATCCAGAATGTATGAAGGTAGAAACATCAACAAAAAGATGAATCAAAGAGCTCAACTGAAGAGCACCAATATGATTCATGGAGAATCCATCTAGGACTACTTCACAAGGGTCTCTCAAATCAAAGAACAACTAGAAGCTATTGGAGACAAACTTGATGAATATGAGAAGGTTATGACTGCTCTCAATGGTCTCACTAGACCCTGGGAGTCATTCATCCAGATGATGTGTACCAGGAAGGAAAGCATGAAGTTTGATGTTGTATGGGAAGATTGTATTTAAGAGGAGACTAGAGTGGAAAATAGAGAATCCCTACTAAAGGAGGATGATTAATCCCTAGACACTCATACCAAGATAAGAATTCAACCCAGCTTCAAGAAGGGAAACAATAGGGAGTATCAACCTCCCAAGAAGTTTTAGAAGACAAGAGAAAGTCTCCCCGATAGGGACTACTCTGGATTTCAATGTTTTCATTGTGATAAGATAGGACACCTTTCTAGAAATTGTCCTATGAAGAAACAAGAATATAAGAAGAGGATCAACAACAACAAAAAATACATCATGCTCATCTAGTTGAATATGAGGACGAAGAAGAAGAAGAGGAAGGACCTCCAAGTAAGCAAGCAAGGGAAGAAGATGCAAAAGAGTATGTGCTATTCTCTACAGTCTCCACATCTATAAAACCTGGAGAAGATACTTGGATTATTGATAGTGGTGCTTCAAAGCACATGATGGGACAAAAGAAAACACTGTCAAGACTTGAAGAAAAGAACTCTCCTCGGCAGGTATCTCTAGGATATGACTATCAATATCCGATCAAAGGAATTGAGGAAGAAATCTACAAGCTTGATTCAGGAAATCCCCTGAAGATAAAAGAAGTACTATATGTACCAGTTCTGAAGAAGAATTTACTTTCTATATCAGCTTTAGATAAGAAAGGATGCAGAGTTGCATTCATAGATGGCCAAGTACTCATGTGTCCCAAAGGGAAGAATATTGAAGATGCAGTTGTCATTGGTGAAGAAGAAGGAGGCATGTACAAAATCAAGGGACATTTAGAAACAACCCTTGTTCATGATTACATTAATCCTAGTGAACTATGGCACAGAAGGATTTCTCACATCAATTACAAAGCACTACCTCATGTGAGCAAAGTAGTGACAGGATTACCAAACATGAAGATCAAACATGAAGGCATTTGCAAAGGATGTGCGAAAGGAAAGAACATCAAGAATCCATTCCCAAAGCGTGAAACAAAAACAAAAGGTACGTTGGAATTGATTCATTAAGATGTGTGTGGTCCAATGTCCTCCACATATTTAAGTGGTTTCGAATATTATATTACCTTTATTGATGACTATTCAAGAAAGACATGGATCTACTTCTTGAAAGAAAAGAGCGAAGTGTTTGATAAATTCAAGGAATTCAAAGCCTTGATAGAGAATATTTCAGACAAGAGAATCAAGACACTATGTTCAGACAATGGTGGAGAGTATACTTCAAAATCGTTTGAAGCCTTCTGTAAAGATGCCAGAATCAAGAGGGAACTAACCACTCCCTACAATCCTCAACAGAATGGTGTTGCAGAAAGAAAGAACAGAACCATCATGGAGGCAGTGAAGACAATGATATATGATCAAGATCTTCCAATACATCTAGGGGCAGAAGAAGTAAGAAATGATTTCTACATACACAATAGAATAGCTCACAGTGCTCTTGTATTTAAGACTCCGGAAAAGATGTTCACAGGAAAGAAGCCTGAGGTAAGTCACCTCAAGATATTTGGTTGTCCAGTATATGTTCATATACCAAAAGAGAAAAGAACCAAGTTGGACCCTTCTGGAAATAAGGGAATATTTGTTGGATACAGTGAAGTGTCCAAGGCATTTAGAATTTACATTCCTGGATTCCATTACATGGAAATCAATAGAGATGTAACATTTGATGAAGAAGTAGCTCTCAAGAGATCCTGAAAATGTCAACATGGAAAAGTCTATGAGGAAGATGTACCTCCCATAAATGTAGAGACTAAATCCCTCCCTGAAGATGAAGTACCTGAAGAGCATGATATGACAGAACCACAAGAACCTCCTATGATGGAGATATCATGAAAGAGAAATCATGCTTGGGTAAGAGAAATTATACATGAAACAGAAAGATATGGATCTCTTGAATGATCCATAAGCATAAGCAAAAATACCAAGCCATTTTCCATCTATGTGGATTTGATGTGTGATCTCTTGGATCAAGAACCTACAGACTATGAAGAAGTGGTATAGAATGAAGAATGGGTAGAAGCAATGACTAAATAATACGAGTCGATAATGAAGAATGATTTATGGGATATAGTTCCCAAACCAGAAGGAAATAGTGTATTATCCTCCAAATGGATCTACAAGATAAAACATGTGGCTGACAGAAGTGTTGAGAAGTATAAAGAAATATTTGTTGCCATAGGTTTCTCTACGAAAGAGGGAATTGATTATGAAGAGGAATTTTATCCAGTAGCATGGTATACTTCGATTAGAACTATCATGGCACTTACATCCATGATGAAGTGGGACTTACACCAGATGGATGTGAAGACAGCTTTCCTAAATGGTGTGATTGAAGAAGAAGTATACCTATAACGACCACAAGGATTTGAAGTTGAAGACAGAAGGACTCACGTATGCAAACTGAAGAAGGCCCTGTATGGCTTGAAGCAATCTCCTAGAGCTTGGTATGGGAGGATAGATAGTTTTCTAATGAGCTTGGACTTTACCAAGAGTAAAACTGATAATCACCTTTACTATAAGGTTATAGAAGATGAACCTGTCATACTATTACTATATGTGGATGATCTATTTCTAACATGGAATGAGAAACAGATTATGGAAACCAAGAAGAATCTCGCTGAAGAATTCAAGATGAAATAACTTGGGTTAATGCATTATTTCCTAGGTCTAGAAGTATGGCAAAGTTTAGAAGGAATCTTTCTCAACTAGGGAAAGTATGCAGTAGAGATATTGAAAAGATTCAATATGTTGGAATGCAAAGCCATGGCCACACCCATGGATTCCAACCTGAAGTTGTTAGCTGTTGACTTTTCAGAGTTAGTGGATGTGATCCAATACAGAAAAATTATTAGGTCATTGATGTATCTAACAAATACCAAACCAGACATTTGTTTTGCTATGAACAACTTGAGTCAATATCTAGTTCAACCTAGACGTGTTCACCTGATAGCTGCAAAACATGTGATGAGATATCTGAAAGGGACTGTAGACTTTGGTCTATACTATGATGGAAACTGTCATGTCCCCAACCCTCCGACCGGCGAAGAGGATGCGACCATGGCGTTAACCATCCAGGAAACCAGCCCCATGAACATGTGAAACCATAAAAATGCTAAAACAAAATGCTAAAATAAAATGATTTGAACTAGAACATGCACAGATGCAATTGTTTATCATACGCAACGGAAACAACACACATTCATACAACATTCATTCAACATGTTCATCATAATCATTAACAGAAATATGTTTGCAGAAGTAAAATAGGCAAGATCACTTATCTTATGAAGAAGTTGTCTGCAACCAGCTACGTCGTTGCAACGTTCCACCCAACCATAGGTCAGCGTGCTCCTTAATCTCTCAGCAGCGCTGCCACCCCTAAGCTGGGAATGACTCTCCAAGGAATAAGGGAACAAGCAGGATTACACATAGCCAAGGATACACAAAGCATAGCCAAGCCAACACAGTTGGGTTTATCAGGCCATCAAGGAGTTGGGAAAGGCTAAATGCTAAGCTGGTGAGCTCATTGCAGAGCTAGGAACACCTACACCAGAACTAGCCTGACTTATAATACACCCACACACACCCAACACAAGGAATCAGTCCCTTCTCTGCTACACAGTCCCTGAATTCCCTTCCAGTGCTATTCAAGGGTTGTGGAGAAGAAAGCCAGTCCTCTAGCTCTATCTGTGTGGTTTCCAGCCACCAGGTTTATCAAGCAAACCAAGCCCCCATCCCTGCTCCCTACATAGTTCGAAGACCAACCATTGCATGCATGCAATCAATCAGCTGTTGTAGATTAACAAGGAAAATGACTCCAAACATTTCGTAGCAGCCTCAAAGCATAACAACAAACACAGCTCACGGCATGGGAAAAACAACAGCCCTTTTTTAACAATTGAATCCACTGGGGAATACTTACACAGAACACAATGGGAAAGAAATTATAGTTCTCCCAGCTGGTACGTGAGAGAAACAACAACGCAAGACCCACAAATCAGCCCGTGAGGAAAGGATATAGCCACACCATCCACAAATCCGCATAGGAAAATTGCATGGGTTAAAGCCAGGAAAAATCCTGCGCGTGAGGAGTATTGAACCGATAAAGGTCCCTGCGTGAAGATGAACAACTCCGCTTATGCACATAGATGAATAGACAATCATGAGGAACGAACAGACCATGGAGATAACACGCAATCCCGCGAATGGATGAAGGGCGTAGTGATTCTTTTTGCCAATCGTAAGGTTCAATCCACTGGTGGAGTGTGTGTGTGGGCAAGGACTGACAGTCCTGCCACACTCCACTCCCAAAACAATAACTGCCTCAACTAACAGTAGCAGTTATTAATTGTGGTGGTTGGATAAAACAAGGAAAGATGACACATGGCTTTGTCCCTCATTGGCCAAGGTTTGACATTTCCCCCACCCTTATCCTTGCGAAAATCATGCCCCTTCTCAATTTAGTTGCCACGATCGTAGCTGGTCAGGTTCATTTAATTAAAGATGCATATTTACATGATGAAAAACTTGATATGTATGCCGCATGCCCCGATATACCATCGATGACAACTTCAACCTAAAACATAGCATAACCAATCAATGGTGGGGCCTTGGCCTTTAGCTCCGCACCATGATCATTACAATATATACATCATGTACATTTAATGCAACAGGGTCAAAACCAGGGTGTGACATTCCCCTCCCCCTTCAATAACACTGTCCTCAGTGCTTTACAGAATTAACAAAATGCTACACTGGTATCGCCTCAGTGCTCTGCAGAATTGAACAAAAATGGATGTGCCAATCGCATGGCATCCTCCAGCTCCCATGTAGCCTCTTCAGGTCAGTAGTGTTCCCATTGAACCTTTACCTAACCTATGGCTCGGTTCCGGAGCATTGTGACCTTCCTGTCGAGGATGCGCATTGGCTCGATTCAAAACTCTCCCTCGGGTTCCACCTGAACCACATCCCAATTTATCACATGGTTAGGATCATGTACATATCTCTTAAGCAAAGAAACATGAAAAATATTATGAGCTCTAGTGCTAGCAGGCAATGCAAGTCTATATGCAACTGGCCCTATTCTTTCAAGCACTTCAAACGAACCACAGGATCTTGGTGACAACTTGGAAAAAATTCCAAGCTTCAAGGAACTATTCCTTTCCCTCACTCTGAGGTAAACATGATCCCCAACACTGAACTCCCTGTTCACCCTATGCTTATCTGCATAGATTTTATGTTTGTTCTGTGCTGCTTTCATATTCTGCCTGATCTTTACAACCTCTTGCTCCATTTCCTTGAGAAATTTTGGTCCAAGCACAATCCTGTTCACTGGTTTATCCCAAGTCACTGGTGTCCTACACCTTCTTCCATACAAAGCTTCATACAGACTCATCCCCAAGGATTCGTGCTGTCCATTATTATAAGCAAACTCTACCAAGTGTAAGTAATCTTCCCACTTGGTTGGTTTGTCCATTACGTACATGAGAAGCATATCTTCAAGCACCTGATTAACTCTCTCTGTCTGCCCATCTGTCTGAGGATCGTATGCAGTGCTGAGGTTTAGCTTTGTACCCAAGTCTACAAACAACCCCTTCCAAAAGTTGGAAGTAAACTTGACATCCCTGTCAGAGATGATTGCCTTAGGAAATCCATGCAATTTGAATATCTCCTTCATGAAGATATTTGCAATGTCATCAGTCTTATGCGCAGATTTAACCGGTATAAAATGTGCTTCCTTTGTCAACTTGTCCACCACAACCATGATGGAATCATGTTGTCTCCAAGTCATCGGCAATCCTGTAATAAAATCGATGGAAATAACTTCCCATTTCCATTCTGGAACTGGCAAAGGCTGCAACAAACCTGCTGGATGTTGATGCTCAACCTTTACCTGTTGACATTTCATACACCTTGAAATGTATTTAGCCAAGTCCTTTTTCATTCCTGGCCAAAAGTATTTCTTTCTAGCTGTAGCAATTGTCTTCTGATATCCTGGGTGACCAGAATACGGAGCTTGATGGATCTCATCCATAACAACTCTCCTCAAATCTGCTACATCTGGAATATAAATTCTACCTTTATAAGTGAGAAGTCCATCTTCTTCCAATTTATATCCCTCATACCTCTTCTCAAGACCTTGCTGCTGCAATTTGTCTTTTACATGCTCATACAATTCATCTCCAGCAGCATGACTAACAATCTGCTGCCTCAAATCGAATTGGCAAATACTAAGAGATGCCACATACATTTTCTATACCTTCCTGCTGAGTGCATCAGCTACCTTATTTTCCCTTCCCTTTATGTGCTTGATTTCAAAATCAAACTCACATAAAAATTCCAGCCATCTTGCTTGCCTAGCATTCAAAGTAGGCTGATCAAACAAATACTTCAATCCACAGTGATCTGTTTTGAGCTCAAATATTCTACCCATCAAGTAATGCCTCCACATCTTGAGAGCATGTACTATGGTTGCAAGCTCTAGATCATGAGTGGCATAGTTCTTCTCATGCTCCTTCAGCTTTCTTGACTCATAACATATCAAATGGTTGTCCTGCATAAGGACTCCTCCAAGCCCTTTTCTGCATGCATTGATACACACCACAAAATCTTTCTCTGGATCTGCAACTTTCAGTACTGGTGCACTGGTGAGAAGACTCTTCAACTGCTGGAAGCTTTCTTCACACCTCGATGTCCAGTTGAACTTCATCCCCTTCTTTTGCAAAGAAGTGATGCAATGTGCAACTTTGGAAAATCCCTCAATGAATCTCCTGTAGTATCCTACAAGTCCCATAAAATATCTTACATCTGTCACATTTCTTGGAGTAGGCCAATTCATAATGGATTCAATCTTTTCAAGGTCAACAGATATACCCTCCTCTGAGATAATGTGACCCAAATACTGAATTATATCTTTATAGAAGTCACACTTCCTCAATTTCGCATACAACAGATGCTCCCTAAGCAATTTCAATGTCAATCTCAAATGCTCTTCATGCTCTTCCTTATTCTTAGAATAAACAAGAATGTCATCAAGGAAAAAAAGAACAAATTTGTCTAAATACCTGCTGAAGACACTATTCATAAGGCACATAAATGTAGCTGGTGCATTTGTGAGACCAAATGGTACCACTACAAACTCATAATGCCCATACCTTCTCCTGAAGGCGGTCTTATGAATGTCTCCATCCTTGATTCTCACCTGATGGTAACCAGACCTTAAGTCAATATTGGAAAATACCTTTGCTCCTCTCATTTGATCAAAGAGGTTGTTAATCCTAGGCAAAGGATATTTATTCTTCACAGTAACCTTGTTCAACTATCTGTAATCAATACACAATCTAAGTGTACCATCTTTCTTCTTTACAAATAGAACTGGTGCTCCCCAAGGAGACACACTCAGCTGGATATACTTCTTTTCCAACAACTCTTGCAATTGCATCTTTAACTCTAGCATCTCCGGTGTACTCATCCTGTAGGGTGCCTTGGACACTGGTGCTGCTCCTGGCACAAGTTCGATTGTGAAATAAATGTCCCACTTTGGAGGAAGCCCTGGAGTCTCATCAGGAAACACATCCCTGAATTCCTGTAACACATGATAGTCTTCCAACCTAGGAGTTTTATCTCCCATTTCCTCCAAAATATGAACTGCATACAACTGGAAACCCTTCCTACAGAACTTCTTTAACTGCATTGCTAAAACCTGCCATACTGAAATCACCTTTGGAATACCTTTCACAACTACTAGGTTCCCTTCTTCATTCATGCATTCGAAAGTCTTATGGTAACAGTCAAGCTTCACCGGGTGAGCTTCTAACCAATCCATTCCAATGAGAACATCATAGGAACCAAGTGGTAGAACATTCAGATCTACACAAGTGACCAATCCATCCATGACCAATGGACATTTCTCTACCACTTCACTGACCTTTCTCTTAGTTCCAGTGGCTAGCTGAACTAACCAAGACTTTCTATGCTTTACTTTCTTAAACGCACAAATCTCCACTACTCTAGGAGTAATGTAACTATGTGTAGAACTAGGGTCAATCAAAATAGAAATAGATTGCTCAACGATCTTACCTTCTACTTCAACCACAGTTGATTGGTGATCTGCCTGGCTGTCCTCCAGTGCTGCATAAATCCTAGGGATTTCCCTTGCTACTTGACCCACTGTTTATGCTTCTTGAACATTATAAGCTGGCCTTGCACTCTCATTCTCGAGTGGACAATTCCTGCGCATGTGGGGTCCTCCACATTTCCAACATTGAAGTGTCCCTCTATCCTGCTGTGGATCTTTAGGCTTTTCTCCTGTCACTCCAACTAGCTTACTCACAGTTTGGGATGGCTGCTTCTCCTGATTCCTGAAATTAGAAGGTTTAAAACCTTTCTTTCTTTGGTCAAACTTCTCATTCTTCTTGTCCTTCCATGCCTTATGGTAATTAGGTTTATCTTTTCTTTGCTCATAGAAATATTTAGCTTTTCTTATTTCTTCTTCAAAAGTTCTAGGTTCATAAAACTCAATTCTATCTTTGTAAGACTGAGGTAATCCACTCAAAAAATGTTGGACCTTCACTTTTTCATCTTTGACGTACCGGACATACCTCAACAATTCTAAAAACTTATTTGCATATTCTTCCATGGTCCGTTGTCCCAATCTTAGCTCATGGAACTCCTTAATCTTGTCATCATAATACCTGTCAGAGAGGTATTTCTGCTTGAAATACTTCTTGAACTACTTCCACTTGAGTCTCCTTTCGCTGATCCTCTTTACTTGCTTGAAGTCTTCCCACCAAATGGATGCTCTTCCATTTAGATTGAATATGGAAACTCTTGCCTTCATGTTTCCTGAATAATCATGCACTTGAAAGTACTTCTTTATCCCAAGAAGCCAAGCTTCAGTCTCTTGTCCAGTATTTACCTCACCATCAAATGTAGGAGGTTTAGCTTTCTTAAATTCATCCCGAGAGGGATCCCTATGGTGTCTCTTTCTTTTTCTTTTATGAGAAGAAGGACTTGAATCCCCACTGGATTCTTCAGAGTCAGATGATCCACTAGAAGTCCTTCTCCTTCTCCTAGTACTTCTCTTACTACCTTCTGGTCTTGCTCTACCTCGTCCAGAGTCTATCTTTCTATGTAAGTCTGTCAAACTCTGCAACATAGCAGCATTCAACTAATGCTGCTCTTCCAGGGCTTTAATCAAGCTTCTCATGGTGGCTGCAACATCTGACGGTGTCTCTTGGAATCTCCTTCCATTAGACTCAATGTCATCATTTCTATTACGGACATTTTCTCCCATGGCATCTCGCGCATGCTCATAAGAATCCCAAGCATCATATCCGTCATGGGTTCTCATAACTGAACCACCACTTATTTATAAATATGCACTACCTGGAATACTACCCTGGAAGATTACTATGACTCTGCAAACGTGTTAGTAACACAACTGTTAGATGCATAACATTGATATAAACCAGCATTGCTTACCTTCTCTTGGAAAAATCATAATACAATTTTTTTATTTTTTTTCGAGCCATAGAAAAATTTTCTTCTGTTTAGCCCTGAAAATTCACTGAAAAACAGTCAAAATTTGCTGGGGAAATCCCACGGAAAAATAAAATTTTCCTTATGTAGAATCGGCTCTCATTTCCACTATTGATCCGACGTTTCGGCAGTCAAAACAACTAACTTCTCCGTTGTTCATCAGCTATCGAAACAACTAGCTTCTTCCGCTGTATCGGCGATCGAAACAACTAAATTTTTCCGCTGTATCGGCGGTCGAAACAACTAAAATTTTCCACTATTCATTGGCTGTCGAAACAACTAAATTTTTCCAACGTTTCGGGCCGATCCTCCTCTAGATTTCGACGTATCGGTGGTCCAATCCTCTAAAGTTTTCCGACATTTCTGTACTTACAAAATTTTCGGAAATTATTTCTTCTTCCTTCTGCCGCCGCATCGACAACCTCATCTTCTATTTTCCTCCAATACTTGCCGCCGCATCGGCTACTCAAACAGCTAAATTTTGTCGATGGTTTCCATACTTAGACGAATTTTCAACTTTTTAAAATTTTCCCCTTTCTACTTTCTTCCGCCAATGGCATCGGAAGTCCTTTCGGCTAACTCACCCGACGTATCGGCTGCTCAAATAGCTAACGCCTTCCGATGATCTCAACACTTAGAAAATTTTTGAATTTTCACCCACGTCGGCTCAATCATGTACTTTCTGTCGCTGCTTGATCTTCTTTTCGTCGGTGAAATAGTTCCATCAGCAGCCGCAACGGCGGAACACAATATTCGATCTTCTTCCGATCAGTGAACTGATTTTGACCGGCATCGGCAGTCTT
This sequence comes from Pseudotsuga menziesii, assembly GCA_001517045.1. NCBI lineage: Eukaryota > Viridiplantae > Streptophyta > Pinopsida > Pinales > Pinaceae > Pseudotsuga > Pseudotsuga menziesii. Next base: position 19,145 of record LPNX011046353.1, read on the forward strand.
TTCTCGTCGAAAGTCTAGTGCTCTAGACTTCCGTAACGACAGGCGTACGAACCACTATATTCTTCCGATAGTTGACGATTTCTATACTTAGAAAAAAAAAATCAAACTTTCTTCATGGCGTCAGCGGTTGGAGGCCTTACCCATCGGACGCATAGTCATTTAGCCATCTGCAACGGTGGACGCTCGATCAGCTATTTTCCACCGACGGACGTCGAACACTTAGAAAAAATTTCAGCGATTTTCCTGCCAAAAGTCCTCCATCGGGTATGCTTCTGCTACATCGGAAGTCTTTCTCACTAACTCTTCCGATGATCTGACAGTTCAAACACATACGAAATTTTTGAATTTTCTAGTCATTCCCTGATTTCTGTTGGGCAGAAAGAAATACTACTTCTGTCCCTGTATCTTCATGGTCCATTCAGGCCCATGCTGCAACATGAGATCTGATACCAAGCTGTCACGTCCCCAACCCTCCGATCGGCGAAGAGGACGTGACCATGGCATTAACCATCCGAGAAACCAGCCCCATGAACATGTGAAACCATAAAAATGCTAAAACAGAATGCTGAAATAAAATGATTTGAACTAGAACATGCATAGATGCAATTGTTTATCATACACAGCGGAAACAAAACACATTCATACAACATTCATTCAACATGTTCATCATAATCATTAATATAAATATGTTTGCAGAAGTAAAATAGGCAAGATCACTTATCTTATGAATAAGTTGTCCACAACCAGCTACGTCGCTGCAACGTTCCACCCAACCATAGGCCAGCGTGCTCCTTAATCTCTCAGCAGCGCTGCCACCCCCTAGTTGGGCATGAATATCCAAGGAATAAGGGAACAAGTAGGCTTACACATAGCCAAGGATACACAAAGAATAGCCAATCCAACACAGTTGGGTTTATCAGGACATCAAGGAGTTGGGAAAGGATAAATGCTAAGCTGGTGAGCTCATTGCAGAGCTAGGAACACCTACACTAGAACTAGCCTGACTTCTAAGACACCCACACACACCCAACACAAGGAATCAGTCCCTTCTCTGCTACACAGTCCCTCAGGACCTGCATTCCCTTCCAGTGCTATTCAGGGGTTGTGGAGAAGAAAGCCATCCCTCTAGCTTTGTCTGTGTGGTTTCCAGCCACCAGGTTTATCAAGCAAACCAAGCCCCCATCCCTGTTCCCTACACAGTCTGAATACCAACCATTGCACGCATGCAATCAATCAGCTATTGTAGCTTAATAGGGAAAACGACTCCAAACATTCTGCAGCAGCCTCAAAGCATAACAACAAACACAGCTCACGGCATGGGAAAAACAACAGCCCATTTTACACAATTGAATCCCCTAGGGAAGACTTACACAGACCACAATGGGAAAGAAATTAGAGTTCTCCCAGCTGGTACGTGAGAGAAACAACAATGCAAGACCCACAAATCATCTCGTGAGGAAAGGATACAACCACACCATCCGCAAATCCGCAGAGGAAAACTGTGTGGGTAAAAGCCAAGAAAATCCTACACGTGAGGAGTATTAAACCGATAAAGGTCCCTGCATGAGGACGAACAACTCTTCTTATGCACGCGGATGAATAGACAATCGTGAGGAAGGAACAGACCATGGAGATAACACGCAGTCTCAAGAATGGATGAAGGGCGTAGTCATTCTTTTTTCCAATCGTAAGGTTCAATCCGCTGGTGGAGTGTGTGTGTGGGAAAGGACTGACAGTCCTTCCACACTCCACTCCCAAAACAATAACTGCCTCAACTAACAGTAGCAGTTATTAATTGTGGTGGTTGGATAAAACAAGGAAAGATGACACATGGCTTTGTCCCTCATTGGCCAAGGTTTGACATTTCCCCCAACCTTATCCTTGTGAAAATCATTCCCCTTCTCAATTTAGTTGCCGCGATCGTAGCTGGTCGGGTTCATTTAATTGAAGATGCATATTTACATGATGAGAAACTTGATATGTATTCTACATGCCCCGATATAACATCAGTGATGATTTCAACCTAAAACATATCATAACCAATAAATGGTGGGGCCTTGGCCTTTAGCTCCGCACAATGATCATTACAATATATACATCATGTACATTTAATGCAACGGGATCAAAACCGAGGTGTGACAGAAACCATGAGTACAGATTGTATGGCTATACATATGCAGATTGGGTTGGAAGTGTATCAGATAGGAAAAGCACATTAGGTGGATGTTATAGTCTGGGATCTACTATGATTTTATGGTTTAGTAGGAAATAGTCTAGTGTTTCTCTTTGCATGGTTGAAGCAGAATATTTAGCAGCTTTCTCTGCTAGTTGTGAAGCCATATGGCTTCAGAAGCTAATGGCAGGTTTATTCAACCTAGATTTGGATACTACCATGATTCTATGTGATAACCAAATTTGTATAAAGATGACAGAGAACCCAGTGTTCCAAGATAGATCGACGCACATAGAAATCCGATATTTCTACATTCCAGATATGATGTAGAAGGGAGCCATAAATCTATAGTATGTGAGTACTGATGAACAAGTTGTTTATTTGTTTATGAAGCTTCTATCCCAAGTAAAGTTTGAATACTTTCGAGATAAGCTTGGTGTTTCTCGAAAAGACCTTCCTCGAAAGGGGGAGCAATAATGTTGCAATGGGATTGTATCATCCCTGGGCACTTGTCCTAAAGTGATCCGGTGAATTCGGTCCTCGAGAATGAAGAGGGATTGTATCATTATGGGACATTTGTCAAGAATGGATCTGGTGACTTTGGTCCTCGAGAATGTGGTGGGATTGTATCATCCTTGAACCTTTGTTCAGAATGGATCCAGTGACTTCGGTACTCGAGAACGTGGTAGGATTGTATCATCCTTGAAATTTTGTTCAGAATGGATCCAGTGACTTTGGTACTCAAGAACGTGGTAAGATTGTATCATCCTTGAACTTTTGTTCAGAATGGACCCAGTGACTTTGGTACTCGAGAACGTGGTAGGACTGTATCATCCTTGAACTTTTGTTTAGAATGGATCTGGTGACTTCGGTACTCAAGAACATGGTAGGATTGTATCATCCTTGAACTTTTGTTTAGAATGGATCTGCTGACTTCGGTACTTGAGAACGTGGTAGGATTGCATCATCCTTGGACTTAGTCCTAAAGGGATAGGGAGTGATTATCCCATAATAGAATCCGGTGACTTCGGTTGTCGAGAATGTGGTGGGATTGCACCATCCCTAGACTTTAAGTCCAAAAGTATTCTGAATACTTTTGCCTTCGTATTGTTGATTGCAGTTTGTTGATGATGATGATGTTCCTGATTGAAAGATCAGAGTGTGATGATGATGATGTTACTAATCGAAAGATCAGAGTGTAATGATGATGATGTTACTAATTGAAATATTAGAGTGTGATTATGATGATGTTGCTGATCGAAAGATCAAAATGTGATGATGATGATGTTGTTGATCGAAAGAGAAAAAGTATGATGATGATGATTGTTGATCGAAAGATCAGAATGTGATGATGATGATTTTTCTAATCGAAAGTTCAGAATATGATGATGATGATGATTCTGATCGAAATTTCATAGTATGATAATGATGATGATGATGATTGAAAGCTCATAATATGATGATGATGATGATGCTGATCAAAAGTTCAGATGATGAGGTTGCTGATCGAAATGATGTTGTTAATTGAGCGGTCAAAGTGTTGTTTCTCCTGAAGTTTGAAGATAAATACTATATGTTGAAGATGATGAAAAGCTTCCAATTATTTATAGATGTATCACCCTGATGATGTTGATGGTTCCCTCTTTCTCCTACTGTTGTTGTTGTTGTTGTAGAATACCCTTCTTGTTAAGAAGGAGTGTTGAATTATTGTAACTTCAAAGAATATTCTAAATATATTTTTTAGTGGTCCCCGATGCTCCTATTGGGAGAATCACTTGTATTTCTTTGTACCCCGATGTTCCTAATGGGAGAATTACTAAAATTCATGAGGAAGTCCCCTATGTTGTAAGTCGAGTCATTAGTACCCTAGTTGTGGTTACTCGAGCCTATATGTAATATCCCTCTAGTATTCCCTAAGTATTTGTAATTGTTTAAGGTTATTGTACTTGTTTTATGGTGAGGAGCTCAAGGCCAAGGCCCCACCAGAAACAAAACCTTGCAGTCTATATGATTTAGTTACCTAAGTGGAAAACTTAGGAGACATAAGACAGTGACATTACTTAACGACGAGCAACTAAAACACCCCTAAGGGGTTCCCTCATGCATCTAATAAATTAACTCGAGGTTATCATGGATGAGGAATATGGAGGTTACCTAACGAATTAAAGTCATTTACAGTATTTACACACTCCTCTTTTCCCTTTATAATTGAAGGCATAAATAAGACGACTCCTTTGTGCAAACCTGGGAGCCTAAGTGCTTAAGCACTCACTCCCGCCTCACAATAATCAAGTTATAGAAAGGTAAAAAGAAATAATATATATATAGACATACTAACCTTGAGATAATGTAAAGGAAACTATTATTATATGTATACACACACACACACACACATTACCATGAAGAACACATTATATACTTATTGAAGTGAAAAAACGTTGAAAACACATATACAGGGAGATGAATCTCATTATTATGGGTATACATAACAATTATTATATATGTATACAGGTTGTAGTAAGAATATACATACATACATACATACATACATACATACATACATACATACATATATATAATTTAGCGTTCATAGATTTTGAGCTAGGATTGGTTTTGGTTCTTGGTTTTGCTTATGGCGCACCTTTTAAAGATTAGGTGTATATGTATACCAACAAACACTTCATACCATATGTCATGCCCAGATTCAAATCATTAATAACTATATGCATTGAACAATGGTTCGGTTGGAAAAATATTTTTGCAATAATTTAAATACAGATAACCAACAATCAATACTCGATAAGTCGGACAATTTATCTCAACACTTAGTCATTCGATCTGCAATATTGATTTTGTGGATGGATGATAACAATAGTATATGGATTGACTATTTGATGTAAAAACAGGTTAAGTGGATGCTAAAGAACAAAACATAGCTTCATATAAAAACGTTCCCAAACAATAAAAGTACACTCAGGAATCAAAACGATGGTGATTGGAATCAAATCATTCCACAACATTAAAAATACACATGTTGGCTTTGAAATCAAAACAAGGAGTTCAGAAATCATATTGATTCCTCCATGAAAGCACACGCAGGCTCTGGAATCAAACCGAGGAGTTCAGAAATCAAATCGATTCCTCAATGGAAACACAAACATAGATATCATTTGCATGGTTTATTAGGGATAAGGACACTATTCGGCATAGTTGGAAAACCCACAATATAGAAGACATACCATTCCCGTATTAAAGAGCTTACTCAAATTAAAATTTCCAATGTTTAACTGTACAGGTTCAACATCTACAAACACTTTGGATCCATTCCTAAAAACGAAGTTGCTTACACTAGAGTTGGTTGCAATGTATGAAAATCAGGCCTTACGATGTATAATTTTTTTAAATGAAAACACATGGAATAAAACAGAAAAGTGCAATTCCATTCAGAACATAAGAGTTGGAATATGGATCGCACGCATCCAGGTTGAAATCGAAAAATGATATCTATGATATATATGAGCTTTAGGGTGTAAATCGCAAGCCTTAAACCGGAAACTCGGTAAATCAATCCAGGGCATACCAAGCCTACTATTTGAATCTAGCTCTAAAAATGAAATACAATGTAAACAGGGAAAAGCTAGATCCAAATCTCGAATTAAAAATACACAGTCAGAATTTCACCTTTGGGCAAATCGCATAGATCTCCCTCGAAGACACAGAGAGCAGTCTCTTCCAAGGCATGGAGATATTCCCTCCTTCAAGACGCAGGGTCCTCTTTTCAAAACGCCAAGATCTATTTGAAACCAGGAAAATGCAAATATTTTTCCAACACCCAAAAGCTTATCGCCTAAGGTGCAGAGAGATTTCCTTAGCAAAAATGCAAAGCTTTTTCCCCCTTTCCCAAATGTGTTTCATGTCTTAATAAATAGCTACATATGAAAATGGTTTTTCCCTTATGGTGCGTTGAGTTCCCCACCACTTAAAGTAGTAAATATGTCGTTATCTTTCATTGAGGCAGGTTTCCTTAAATTTCGTTGTCAAAACCGCCAGGAGGCATGCAACCCCTTGCATGAGGAAAAATGCAGAAAAATACAAGCATTGCCACTCAAGGGTTTTCTTTGTCGCATGCAGCCATGTTAGATTCAAAAATGGGAAACTATTGGGAAACCCATGGGCGAAGCAGTTACATATTTCTTTCTTTTTTTATAATGTTGTTTCCTTATAGTTCCCCATGCACACTTTAATATGTATCCTATGTTTATATATATATATATATATATATTCTTACTACAACATGTATACATATATAATAATTGTTATTTATACCCATAGTAAATAATGTGTTCTTCACGGTAATGTGTGTGTATATACATATATATATATTCTTTCTTTTTACCTTTCTATAACTTGATTATTGTGAGGCAGGAGAGAGCGCTTAAGCACTTAGGCTCCCAGGTTTGCATAAAGGAGTCATCTTATTTATGCAAATAAGATGGGTCAACCCTTTAATTATAAAGGGAAAAGAGGAATGTGTAATTACTGTAAACGAATTTAAGTTGTTAGGTAACCTCCATCTTCCTCGAAGCCATGATGACCTCGAGTTATTTTATTAGATCCACGAGGGTACCCCTTAGGGGTTTTTCATTTGCCCATCGTTAAGTCATGTCACTGTCTTATGTCTCCTAAGTTTTCCACTTAGGTAACTAAATCATATAGACTACAAGGTTTTGTTTCTGGTACGGCCTTGGCCTTGACCTCCTCACCATAAAACAAGTACAATAACCTTAAACAATTGCAAATACTTAGGGAATACTAGAGGGATATTACATCATTTCCCCCTTTAAAAATAACACCGTCCTTGGTGTTCTTTTTTTTTCAGCCAATTTCCTTCTTCTCATGAGCCATCTTCTCTTTCTTTATCTTTTCTATTACGATCTCCTTCGATCTTTCCTAATTTTTCACAAGTCACCATTTTTCCCGTCCTATAATTTCCTATAACGGATTGGATCTACCCAAAATTTATTCAGTCACCCATGTGACAGTTCTAGATTTCAAAAACAAACAATGGATCCTTTTGCGGCATCATAATTGCATCATAGTACATAATTATTTCTCAATAATGTGATGGTTTTATAAGTAATCCATTTGGAGACTTAACTTGTCCTTCCCCTAAGGAAATCTCTTCTTCATATTTACACCTTAGGACAAGTAATTAGTCTAATTATTTGGAAAAATTCGTTAACACATTTTTCGTTTGGTATTTTTCAAACTCTCCCTTGAGTTCTTTTCCCAATTCCTGTGTGGACTTACAACTATTTTTTGAGGCTACTCTCCCTTTTGACCTCTAGTCAAAAATTTTCTCCTCGGTGACATCAAACAGCGTCTTGTCTTCCAGATGTCCATTTTTTCCTAGGTATTGATATTGATATCATACTCTTTCATGATTCCCCTCAAGCCTCCTCGCTTGAGTCCAGAAATCCCTTTTCCACCCAGTCTTGCTGGAGTCCAGAAAAGTGAGGTAGATTTAGATCATCAATTTTCTTGCCACACCATATGCTTAACACCAAGGTGCTCACACGACAATCATTTTCCTAACACCATTGTGCTCCTGCAGCATATATGCCTAACACCAATGTGCTCACACGACAATCATTTTCCTAACAACATTGTGCTCTCGTAGCATACAATTTCCTTGTTCGTATTTAATATAAATTTCAACCTTTGACTATTCGTAACACACACTCTTTGGTGCTTAATGTGACTTCATTGTCATTGTCCCGATTCGTGAATCGACTTCACAGTTAGTCAAAGCATCTATAGATAAACCATAGTTTCATTAATTTATCATTATCATTTCATAAGTTGCAGTGTTTTGTACCTCTACCATCTTTTATGAGTCATATAACCCTGTAAATCATCCAAAAATAACTCCTTACTCATTTCTGAGCAATTAAGCGTAACTTGCCTGTGCAAGTGAATTTATATACCATAATGTACGTTGATTGTGTCAACGGTCATAATCTTGGAAAACTCTGCAATGTCAGTACATAAACAACATAATCCAAAGTTAATCCTTGGTTCATAAAGCCTCGAAATCTGACAATTTATAATAAGTTAAAAAGTAAAACACTACTCATTCTTAACCATATTATTTAAGCCAACGAATATTTTTATTAACAGTCAATTTCAACTGATAGTGTTCTTGGTAGAACCTCGCAATGTTAGCATATAACATTATACGACATTCATTCACTTATCATTTTCAAGCAATTAAAAACATCATTACTCATCTGTCTTTTGAAGGTTATGAGTGAAGGGATAATCTAATCCTATACAACAATAATGCATGTAAGCTAGAGACGTAGGAATCCCAAGTGAATTATATAGTCCTATTTTCATTTTGGTGCCTTTAGGGAAACAATACACTTGTCAATGGGTTTCTTGTACCTTTGCATAAAAACCCACTTTACACAAGCTTCGAATACATACGTCTTAAAACTTTTACTAATGAAAAATGTCCATTGAAGGTAACCGTAAGTTTGGAATACTTTTCCTTCTAAATCAACGGACTCTTTTCACATGAATTTCAACATTGGCATAACATCCCTGTAACCAACATGTTTTCCAATAGAAAACAATGATTTAACATGATGGCAGTATCCTGATTTAGATCTCCTTACTTTCATATGAATATTTTCTATGGTGTTTAATCATATATCCCAACTCATCTTTTAACATAAGATCATAATCGTAAAAGCATGCATATTCTATTTTGCGTAATTTTCCCACTCCCTTAACTTTAATAGTAGATATTGTATTTTTGTTTACATGGAATACTCCAATACCTTAAGAAGTATTGTTTTATTTAGATCGCCCCCTTTTCTTCTACAAGGAACAATTTGGCATCTAGGTTTAGCCTAATGTCAGCTTTTAATTTAGACTTCCTTTTAAAATATATCCTACATGTAAAGAATTTTTCTTAACATCTCATTGAACTCTTAGTTCCGAATCAATATTATGATAAGCCTAAATTTTCATGCCTACAACCTTCTTTACATGGGA